>JASANE010023001.1:0-15878 GCA_030248225.1 Trileptium ribeirensis
CTAACTGTTGGTACTTTTTATTTTTGTATTTTTTTACTTCTGTCATGTTTTGTAAGCCTAAAATCGTACTGATCTTAATGCGGCATCCTTCAAATCAAACAGATTCTGTCAAGTCATAAGTTCTGGCGAGACTGCCCTCTATCAAACGCGACACTGTGATTTACAGCTGCAGTGCATTGTTGAGGCATACGTCATACTCAAAGTTTACTTCCTTTTGCGTGCAGGGCGAAATTTAATGCGTAGGTTCATAAATATTTCAAAACTCGCAGAGCCGCATCGCGATAATTAGTTAAAATGGTTTCACTTTATCGTCTTATAAGATTTGAATTTAATTCATTCTTCATTTATTATGTATTGGTTAATAAAGTTTTTTGGTTATAATGTTGCGCTTATTGTCAGTCATCAAATATATTAAATAATATAGATATCACCCTTTACTATTTCAGTTTCAAAACATTGTTTCGTTTGCTGAGGATTTAGCCAACGCTGGTAAAACGGTGATAGTTGCTGCTCTCGACGGAACGTATCAGCGCAAAGTAGACTTTTGTTGTATTCATCGAAAACTGCTCTTTGTGCTAATTGGTTTGTTTCGCACAGTATTTCGCGATATATACCCAATATAAATAAAGCTGCTAGAAAATGCATGTTAAGTGATAAAAAGTTCTTGTGCAGTGATTGGGGTAACGGGAACACCGGGTCTTGCTAATTTTTGCCGGAATCCAAGTCACAATTTCATATGTCTCGAATGTCTGCTTGGTGAATGGTCTTTTTATACTGAAAATTGAAAATTGGCTGATAAATTAGGCCATAAATCCAACACTGTCCTTGATGATTAAAAACAAAATATTATCTATCTTTGTGTTCGCACTGGCACCTTTAACTGTCGTGTTTAATTTTCCAACAGTCATCTCTCGACCTGTACTAAACATTTTGTAAGGCGAAGAGAATAACGTCGAATACATATTTATAATCTTTGAAATACTCACCTTAGTTCAGAATTGATGAGTTATATCGGTATTTTAACTACGGCCCAACAGTTCCTGCTTGGTAGTCAGTCATCTGATCAATCAGTCAGCGAGGCTGCGATATAAAGCAATTTCGAGTCTTTCTCATTGCTGTGAATTGTATAAAATCTTTAATTCACTTAGTTTGGGGAACGGGGTGAGCATGACTAGTTTGCGATCATTGCTTGTTTCGAGGTTCCGAAGCTGAGCTTGCTGAACCGGCTTTAAATGCACATAAAGGCAATAATACATCCGCAGTACATAAAGAGACATAATAGCTGCACTTTTCTGTACATATAGTGGATTCTTCTCACAAGTTTGGAACGTGTGGTAGTTCGCAAGCTAGGGCATGAGGATTGTCGCAGAAACGCAGATGCAAACCTGTATTTGCATCTAAGCTTTTGCAAAAAATGGCTTTTTGGGATAAAATGTGTAGTCCAAGTAGTTATGAATGTTCCTGGAAGTGAAATAATTCTATTCCTGCGTGGGCGCACTCACCCATAATTTGGGGAAGTCACTTTCAAAACCATAAGGCAGTGTATTTATTCCTCTAACAACTACTGAAAAGATGGAAACTTGGAATCTAAAAACAAACAGGGTGTCCGCGCTCCTAAATCTCCTCGAACAGCAAAATTCTCTTCAAATTTCAACAAGTGTACGTAAAATGATCTTCAAGTCCCATAAATATCCTATCAAATTTCATCAAACTTTAACTCACAAATTTTATGATCTGTAGCAGAAACCCGCCGATTCTCTGACCATTAAATGTCAAAGAAATGATCTGTGTCTAATGGTAGGTGTTACGCCTCACTGGAAGTTCATTTATGTATTATAGCTGATTGTAGCATGGGATAGCTTTCATGCTTCCAGCTGTAAGCTGTGGACTACATGCGGTAAGACGAGCGTTCCAGCAAGGATATGCCACGAATGATTACACCTTAATTGGTTTGTTACCGCGGTTTATAGGCTATTTATGGGTTCACCGGGTGGTCAAGTTAAGGTGTAAATTATCACAATGGACAAAAGTATCCTGTAGGCGCATTGAAAGGTAAAAGTGTAAAATAACTTTTCTACTTTCAAAGACATTGCTGAGAAACGGTTTGTAACTGTGGCTATTGCACAGGGTTTCGTGTTCGACGACATATAACTAGTGTAGAGATGGCCAGTTTAATTAGACTATAATTATCCCGGAGCTCATATTTTCTTTTGGAAGTTTTAGCACTGAGTTACATTTTAACGTGTAGAAATTTAGTGATTCATCTAGTTGTGGCATCCTTTTAATTTACTGAGAAAAGCCTCATCAAGTTTCATCAAATTTAGAAATAAATCCTCAAATCTCTTCAGATTTAGGTTTTTAAAACAGAGGCCGTTTTAAACCATAGAGTTTCATGAAAAATAAAAAAAATTCGAAGCATAGTTTTGTCACGTGCACTTGCTGCCTTATCGCTTTGGATGCATACCATGCTAACTCTACCGCTTTCATTGTTTACAACCGTACCGATGCATGTAGTCCCGTTCTAGTGCTCTAATGTACCACTAAATTGAAAACATATTAACATTTGACAATTTTTGTTTCCAAAATTTAAAATTTTTAACCGCATGGCGCAGTTCACCGGGATAATTACATATCTAATGTATTGAAATTTAATTTTCCTTACCGAAGCCTGTATTTTGGAAAAGTTACTTGCATAAACAATTTCCATTCTCCAGGGTATACGCTTTCAGTACATATTTTTTGCTTTAGGGTTTTCACAACGTTCTCGAATTAATACCATTATGCGAAAGCGTGCTGAAGTTGAGTGCGGTTTGCATGATGTGCTACGGTAATGCTTCCTATACCAAACGTAAATCTGCTGACACGAGAGTAAATTACTTTTGTTTGCTATATTCAGTATTTTCTATAACAGTCTCATCCTGGAACTATTCTTTCTTTTTGGATTGCTGTGTTTTAGTGCTCACATATCGCTTGGCGTACCTACAACTTCTGTACGAACCTACACTGTTTTGGATTTTGCTACAGGTTTAGGTTTCTGAGCCCGTCAGGTTGAACTGGGGTGGGGTATCGAAATCTAAACATATTCAAATTCAGAGTGTTGTTTAGGAAAAACGCTTAACTTGTTGATGACATCAGAAGCAATGCTATAAGATCTCTATAGAGAGAGATTAAAGTTAAAAATAGCTGTTTAGCTATTTTTTCTATAATTTAATTGAAGTTTTCACCTCAAAATTTGAATTCTTTAGTAATTTTTTTTTACTTTCTGCCTTGGCTTGGGTAATTTTGTGGGGGGGGTTTACTGTGATAGCCAAAATTTTGGCATCGAACACGAACCGGGAACACCTGTTATTTATCAAGGCGGGTCCTCGGTTTTTAAAGCCCGTCAAATCATCGTCATTTCAGTATTCTTCAATGCAAAGTGCTATAAATCAAACAAAACGCTTGATGAACGCTGTGGTAGCTGTTATGATTGCGGCTGAAAGCAATTTTATTTTTGGGTTCGAACTGACTGGAACATTATTAGAAATTTTGTCAGTATGTGTTGTCTGTGGAAGGGATGTTTACGTGTGAGAATTAAAAAATTGTTGCGCTCCATAATTTTGCCAAGAGCCTAAATTCCAGAGGGCAGTACTAACAGTCCCAGTTAAAATAAGTGCAATCGAAATCGCAATTGAAAATTTCGTCTAATCGCAATCGATCGCAGTTTCATTTAACTGAAATTTTAAATGTATTTAACTGCGCCAAAATCAAAATCCATCGAAATGTCGTTTAGTCGAATTGATTGTTCCTTGAACCAATATGGAACAAAATTTCTATGGTTTATTTAGTACTTATTTATAATTGGCTGTAATTTATAAATTGGTCCCTATAAACGAATCATGTATTCTGGTATTCAGTATATCAGTTATGGTTATCATAAAATATCACTAAATTTAGCATTATTTATTGTGTTTTACTGTTTTAGCTCGAAGTTATTGGTGGAGCCGACAAGTATATGGCTGTTTGCCGACGATGTTATTACAGTAATACCCCAGTAAAGCCTGTGAGCCAAAACAGCTCTGACGAAAAAGAAAATTCAGCGTTTAGTCAGATTTTGCCTCCAACCAAGCGAAATTTAAGCAGTCTGCAGATGCAAGATGTTGCTTTTGGCGTTAAACAATAATCAACAGTATTGACTCGTTAAATCATATCACGGTAATTGTATCGTTTGCAGTTTTTTACCGCCATGATTTCAGCGGATTGCGAATGTAATCCCTTCTGTCGAATGCTGATGTGCAAAATGGTACATAAGTAACAACTAGGGTGGGTGGTAAGCATATTAAAAAGTCCACTTATTTCGCAAAATAATCTGGATACTTCATTAGTTCGTTGCTCGGGTTTCACTTTTGCTTTGTAAGCCAGGTGGCACTAAAACAAAACATAAACAGAGATGACAAAAATATATTACAGTAATGGCATGCCCCGCGACCGGGGCTTAATCGAAACAAGTTAATTGCGGATTGGGCAAGCCGAGCCTAAACTAGCACGTTATCACAGTCACATATTTAGTTGCAAAATGCATGAAAATATGTTTACAGGTAGAGATGTTCTCGCCAAAACGACGTTCACCTTCCGAGCGAGCGAGTAGCTGCGTTCGTTTACGGCAGGTACTGCAGATTAGATATGTCATAGGTGCGCCCCCAAAAGCTCTGAGCCACCGCCCTGAAAGGTCAGCGTGCCTACCAGCTCCGCGCGGCATGCTAATTTACAAATTGGGCAAAACTATCGCCAAAACTAAAAAAGAGCCCCTGAAATATCTAAAAGCTCCCCAGACTTACAATCCTCCTCCAACTACCCAATAGGTATCGATGGGGTAGGTACCTCCCCTCGTGTGAAGATTCACGGAAAAATTTACCAAATTAGGATGAAAATTGGGTAATATTGGTAAAATTGGGGAAATTACGAAAAGAATTTGTCGCAAATAGCAAAACTTGAGAAAAAATTTTGAGTTACTAAAAATTTAAAAAATTAACCCCCAACCGGTATGGCCTTGCGCCATCTACCCTCTTAAGCCGACGAGCTTCGACACCTATGAACTGCCCCCCCAAGCCAACGGACCTCGCTTTCCTATCATTATGGCGACATATCTACTTTTTTGGCAAATGTGAGATGGGTCATTAAATGGCTTTGCTGAGCTTGATTCGTCGAACGGAAGCTAAAAACTAAGTATATCGAGCAGCGAACGTCTTCTTCGTCGCTGGTTTTAACAATATGTTGGTAATATGCAGGATATAGGCTCACGCTTGGGATCAAACCTCATATACACATTGAAGGGGGTATAATAAGGATAACAATTGAATCATATGGAAAATGATTTAAAGTTTTTAATTTAAGAAATTTTATTACATCCCTAGAGTGTTGTCTTGAGAAATCAATGGGGTTTCTGCGCCTACGAGTTGTCCCAGACCCGAACTTTTCTAATCAGACCCAAGATGGGCGTAATAACATTTTGGTGCAAATTTTAGTGTCCACATCCTGAGAAAATTTTCTATTAAAAATCCTAAGATTAATGTATAGGACATTATGGTAACAACTTGCCGAAATATAATAAAAAAACTCGCAACGTTGCAATACAGTTTTAAGAGTAATGTATTGATGATACGCACCACTCATGTGTGGATTATCGATATTTGTTTATACATATATAGTTTTTGCTGCATGTGGCTGGAGTATTTTCAATCAGTTCCAATGAAACCGTAAGCAGACATAACCTCACCACAGCATGTTTTTAAGTAAAATGTGAACTATAAAATGCCTTTAGATCAAAAGATGTCGTAAAAGCTCCTGCGAAAGTTCAACTATGGATCCTTCACAAAGTAATGTAGTACAATTGAAGTACTATAATATCTCACCTCATGTTATGATTTGGGCGCTCATGTACAGAGCCATCAGCCTTTATGTCAGTTACTCTTTCCTGGATCGTTCCAGTTTGGATACGTTTTGACCCTCTAGAAGATTATCCGATGTATGATGAATCACTAATGGATTTTCTTGTCAAAGCTTATCGCACGATATATAGCGGAACTGCAATCTGAAATATCAAATAATCTTAATTTCGGTTTGAATTTAGCTAAGGTGACAAGATGCAGATAGGTGTTGAAATTTTGAATATTCATGCAATTTTGCGAAAACGGTGGTGGCTGGAGTACTTAATACAGCGAATCGCGAGTGAAATTTTGGCACTCATGTACAGAGCCATCAGTCTTTATTTCAGTTACTCTTTCCTAGATCGTTCCAGTTCGGATACGTTTTGACCCTCTGGAAGATTATCTGATGTATGGTGAATCACCAATCGATTTTCTTGTTAAAGCTTATCGCACGATATGCAGCGAAACTGCAATCTGAAAGATCAAACCTTTTTAATTTCGGCTTGGGTTTAGCTGAGGTGACAAGATGCAGATAGGTGTTGAAATTTTGAATATTCATGCACTTTTGCAGAAACGGTGGTGGCTGGAGTAATTATTACAGCGAATCGCGAGTCAAAGTGACTTCCATCGAGGTTTAGTAACTGTTGCTAATGCATAATCGTTTTGACGAAAATTCTATTCAAGTTTTTATCGCTATTTGTTATTGTGATTTTTATCGCCAAGATGCTTCGCTGTTTTATTGCGTTCTCATGGTTGATCTCACGCTTTTGATTATATTCATTATTATTATCTTAACTAGTGCCTACACATAATGTACACGATGGGTGGTTCGTGGTGCAAAATTTAAAAGTTTGATCGAGCCATTGTAAACTCATCAACTGTCGCGTATAACAATCTGAATACAAGTTGTCGGGTCCATTAGCGCTGCTGTCGGGATAGCATAGTTTAGTCTACATTAATACCTTTTTTGTCAGATCCTATAGCACAAATCACACATTCAGCACACAATTTCTGTGTATGTAGCACGGAATTTGGTT
Source organism: Trileptium ribeirensis (assembly GCA_030248225.1). Classification (NCBI taxonomy): domain Eukaryota; kingdom Metazoa; phylum Nematoda; class Enoplea; order Enoplida; family Thoracostomopsidae; genus Trileptium; species Trileptium ribeirensis. The sequence goes on from JASANE010023001.1 coordinate 6,944, forward strand.
ATGGAGGCAGTGTGATTGAAGACATTCCTACATCTCAGGGGTAAAGTCAAGCTGAGTGGCATAAGCTATATGTAGGCTGTACCGTCGTCGATATATTAAGCCTTAGCCTAAGCTGAGGTCCTTGTATTAAGTATACACTAAGACTAAGTCGGAGGCTCCACCTCCCGAACCCCGCACTATATTTTCTTTCTACGGATATAACGCTACGCGACTCAGCTTAACTTGGTCTCAGCTCGGAATCGAAATTATTCGTGCGCAATGCATGCCTTAAGGTATGTTAATCGTTGTTGGACTTTTGTAATTATTTAATGTGATGCATGATTTATGCGCTAAAATGTGATATGTAATAAACCTAGGGATACTGCAGCGGTTTTCTATCTGCCCGATTGTGTGGAAAAATTTGTGTACTGTCGAGACAGAATATACAGTTTGAATATTTTCAATTTCTGGATCGACATTAAAGGAGGTACTTAAATCTTTTTCCGATCATTTTTCTTATTAACTCCTCAGCGTAATTATGCTAGTTCTTATTGTGCAGCAAATGAAACCATCAAGCATTTATTTGTATGCGCACTGATTAATATTGCAGTGCCCGTCCGTCCGTGTGGCTATTTGTTTTGCTATATATCACACGAACGAATGAGCTGCAGCTTTTCTGACAAACACTATTTTGCCAGACTCACGGATAGTGATATCATGGCACAAATGGTTCTGTATTCAGTGCAACTTTGAGCCAGTGCATGTTTTCGTGTTTTTCAACATAATGTTATAGTTTGTGATTATTAAAGTTTTCTTCCAGAATACTGAAAACGGTGTCACAATTTATTTGAAAGTGTGTTTGAGCAATATACGCTAGTTTTAGAAACTGCCTGTATTACTGTTTTACAGGAAACATTATTCGCTTTCATAGGAATAAATAGTGGTTCGATTGTTTGTAACGAAATCCCATTACGTCAACATTGTGGTTTTCGTACATTCCATTTTAACAAATATATGTATGTTAGAAATGCGTATACGTTTCTAGCATATATGAAAGAAATTACATGAAACGGAGATGAGTTAATGAATGGAAAAACGTATCTGTGAGTTTTGCTCGCAATGATACCGCTTGCTGCTTAATAGCGGGTTGATTCACGTTGTAGTTAACTTTTTAGAGCCTAGCTTACTTCGACTTGCGCCCGTTTCGCTGTATCACTGATAATTGCGAAGGTTCATCCCGCTGTTGATGTATTGCGACTAAATTGCAACATGACGCAAAGTAGGTAGTTTATAAAATAAGCGTATTTCTTACAATTTTTTGTACTCGGTGCAAGGCATTGAATCTTTCAGGCTGATTTTTATGCCGTTGACGCATTGCTGTATTAGGGGTTTTTTATGTTATTTTTATCTTATAGATCAGCATGAAACTTTTGTTCTGTTTTATGAAGTTTGCAGAACGTGGTCATTGAATAATTCCTGCCTAAACTTTTTTGTTTTGATCGAATTCGGATGTTGTATTAACATTTGATTTATTAAAGTGCTCGGTGGGATGCATTTTGAAAACATTCTTGTTAACGCTTCAACATCACACGATTGTGTATGGCATTAGTTGTACATTGGGGACCGATTCGGACACGGTGTTTCGTTACAGGGATAAGAGGGGTTGACTGCTCATGTACGGCCTCTGGTTCCCAATGACAACCTCCCCCTTAAAATTAAACTTTTTTATTTCCATCAAGAAATTATCTCCGACGAATGCAGAGTGCAGTTTTAAGCAAATTTTGGCATTTGTTAATAATCTTAGCCAGGGAATCTAGAAATACTGACGCAGACACGCGCATAAAACGTAGTAGGTAAACTTATCGCCAAGGTGGTGAATTCTGCGTGTTGAAGATAGCAACGTACACAGCTATATTGAGCATCAATTTAGAAAATGAGACGCCGAATAACAAAAATGTTGCTTGTGTAGTTGAGGAGCTATACACGCGTATTGTGCATTTAAGGATAAACAGAGGATAAATCGCTCGTCAAAATGATACCAATAACACTCATGCAGCTGTTGCGAGTGGTTGCATTGGTATTATCATTCTCATCTATCATTGTATTTTGGGTCCCGTGGGCCCATTAAAAACCTCGTTTTGACCTAAAGGGATTCTGCGGGCTTGTATTAATAAGGTGGGGCGGTGGGCAAAGACCTGTTGGATTTGAACCGGATGGATAACCGGATACCCGTGGAGCGTGATTCAACAATTGATTAGTGTATATATAGTCCGTAAGAAATAAAATTATGTATTGTCAAAACTACATATAATGTGCTTTGACAATCACGCCCCATCCTTCCGATGTGCGCAGGCCTGATTTTCGCATGATAATAGACAATTCAATGAACCTAACCTAGGTATCCTGTCAATCCTAGGAAATTTGTGCAATAAGCTAATATCTCGTCGAAAAGCTAGCTCAGGCAACGTAATCGCGTATTCGATGATTAAAATGTGCCGCGTATTTGATAATAATGTCATAGTGTGTTGCTCTTGTGCGTGTTAGAACGGGTCAGGAGGTTTACCAACTTGCGTTGGCACAAGGCATCACGATTTTAGGGACCGGTTCTGGCGTGAATATCCCATGTTTAGCAATTGTATATGTATATAAATAGCTTGCTAAAATCGCAACATATAGTCTTTCGAATAAGGGCGATGTTAACTCCAAAATTTCGGGATTTGAAGGGGGCTATGGGAAATATAATTTATAACATTTCTACTAGGGCTCACCAACCCTGCCAAATAACACATTTAGGGTCTCTCAACCCTTACCTGTAAGCATTTAGGGGCTCCCATTCAGCAGTTTAAACATCCCTTTTTCTAACCTTCAAACGACCAACAAAATACTTAAAACACCCCGATTTGGCACCTAAAACGGTCTCTAACAAACCGCCTACTATATAGCTAACAAGTTCTATTTTCTCTAGTAGGCGACTTGCCAAGGCTGAAGGCTGAGACCTGATCTCGACTCAGGCCGCCATCTACACTCTGTTAACCTAAAATTAATAAAAAGGTAACAAATTCTTTATAAAACCAAGCGCCCGTATCGCAGATATGTTTTACCAAAAATCCTCGGGCCGACCAGTGGGGGTTTAGGCTGTTTACGTGCCGTTTGACACGTTTTGGCCCCTGCCCAAAGCACAACGAATTCTCCCCTTTACGCTGCTGTCGACACTGCTATTTTATTAAAATGCCACAATGCTGTTTTGTTTTGTACCATATTTATTACTGGTTTACCTTTTGTCGTCTTTTGTGGCGCTTTTATGGTCATTGTCGCTTGTATGTGTATTACCCTTATCTTCTGTGATTAAAGTTTAAAATTTTGTTTTATTTTTTAGGTTTCACTGTGTTCAGTACATCAAGGGGCCAGGAAATATAAAATGGGAGTAGATAGAGGGTATAAAAGAAAACGCAGTGTCGGAACTAGTCGAGCAGAATTTTGTGCATCCCGGGCTTTTTCTTTGACGCTTGTCGCCCTTTTGAGCGTGTTTCTCGCTTTCTTTCAGGTGGGTTTTTTCTTGTGCATCATGCAGAAAACCGTATCTACCGTGTTAGTTCCAACTTTCTTGTAGCTTGGGTAGTAATTTGGAATCGCAAGGGCCGTCCTTACGGCTGATGGGACGTCCAGCGGATGTTCGCGGGCCTGCTAGTACCAGAGCCAAAGAGACTATTTACTGAGTTAGGTAACGCTCGACTACCTGGGGGGATTTTTATTTACATGATCAATCGCCTAGTGGGTGATATTTTTCAGTGATTTGTAATATGTGCAAATAAACGGGTCGAGAGGGAAGCGGGTGAGCTTTCCGGTGCACGATATCGGGGCGGTGCTGTTGCCGGCATGCGGCGGCCCGCCACCATTTCTTAAAGAGCTCTTCCTTTATCCTTCGCTTCCCTCTTCGCCTAGGCAAAATTTTAACATACATGTACCCGGCTCTAAAGAACGAGCTTCAAAATAGTATAGGCTGGTGGCGTGTAAGTGGCTCTGGGTTTGTCAAGTTTTGGTAAACGTATCGGCACATTAGTGCGTGTACTTCGAGAATCGCAACGAAAAACTAAGTATATAAGACAGGAGTTTGCGAAGTAATTCGCAAATCAGGTCTAGGAGAGGAAGGTTAGAATAATAACACATTGTCTCCCTTGAAGCGTCCATCAAAGCTCGGGTTTGTGCCCCTGTGAGTTTTTCGTACCGCTGGCGACGACCCATTTTCAAGGGCTTTGACGAGCCTATCAAACTGTGTAGCTACAACGGTAGGGAGTCTAGTCTTATCTTGGATAGAGATGTAAATTCGGTTGTGCAGGCGGGGTCGCCTCGAATGCCGAGAGACGTGCCCTAGCCCATCGTGGGTCTAGGCATTCAAGTTGACATGAAGGAACAGGAAGAGATCGTGAGTTAACTGCTCCCAGAGAATGCAGTTCGGCTAAGAACTTTTGCCAGACTTTTAAAGCAAAATGTACACCAGTGTTGGGCAATGGAAAAACAATGGACTTTTACAAAACCAACTAGACCAGGACCAGTTGCCCTGGATTCTGGCCCTCTAACAACGCGCACACTCCAGCTGTTCCTGCAGTTAGGTATCATTAACTTTTCCGACCAAAGTCGGGAAATATACGCTACAGGACCAGGAATTCGTGGAAAACGGCGTGCGCAGGTGGCTTTAGGTTCTATTCTATATTGTGCCCAAATAGAGTTCCAAGTAGATAACACACACCAGGCACAAAGGGGCTGGAGTGGCATTCCGATTCGTTTGTGGAGGTCGTGGACAAACATGGCGACTCTCAACACTGGAGTCGAACGCTTTCACTTCCAGGACCAATATAGCTGAAGAAGTGACTGTAGCATTTGCGTGGGCGCCGTAGAGTAAATGGAAGATGTACATTATGCGTGCCGTCTAAAATTTTGATTGTACTTTGTTCAAAGTTCCGTTTTATTTTGCTCTTCCTTTGAAATAAGTAAACTTATTACTGTGTTCTATAAGGGTGCGGCCTCGATGAGCGTTTAAGTTGGAACACTATTGTACTCGCAGCTGACTTCATGTCTTTTTTAGTGTTATTTTAAGCCCCTCTGGGCAACATTGCATTGGTGCTAGATCCGTGGCCATTTGCACAACTTTTGTCTACACATTATTGCCATCAAACTCCTCAACAAACAGATTACTAGTGAAGCTCGCTTGCGAGTCAGAATTCGAGTGGTGAGAACAATCTCCCGGAGCAGAAGTGTGAAAAATATTTGCCAACAATAAACAGATTCAGGTGCTTTTCCCACGACTTCTCACCAAAAATTTAGCAAATGTCATTTTTTATGCCAAGTATGAACCAGAAGTGTAAAAAATATTGCCCCACAATATTTTTAACACTTGCAATGAGTTTATCTGCCCAGAAAACCCCATATACGACACTAAAAGCAACAAAAACACACATTTAGGTGCATTTTCCACGACTTTTCACCAAACATGAAATTTGGCGCCAACTATAAGCCTATAGACTCCAGATTGGGAAGTAGTCGAAAAACTTGTTATATATCATTGGAAAGCCCTGGTAAAGCTACATGGAATAGGTCTATTAGTTTGCGGATACCTCGATTACTTATTGAGAAAATTCGCAAAAACTGGAGGGGTACCCGAAAAATGGGCCAAAATGACGTCATTTTGCTCCATCCATAACTTTTCCCGCGGGAAAAAAAATCGAAAATCAGGCTCCGTCACTACACCTAAATCGACCATTGCGGTTAGAATGAGCTATTTTGCATCAAATTCCGCTCAACCGTTATCGAGATTCAGGTGCAACAGACACACACAGACAGGACCTCCTCAACCCACCTCCAGAAGCAAAATTGAAAATTCTCGTTCCACTCGCTCGCGAGTGGAATGAGTTCGCTTCGTTAGCTCATTCCACTCGAATTCAATAAGAAAAATCCTGCACATTTAAACATTTTTGCATTTTATATGCCTTGAAAACAGCGTTTCCCGGTGGACCACAATACGGAGCGGGGGAGGGGGGAGATTAATACTTTGGTTATGGCGTGTCACTCCGCATTGGAGTGTGCGGGTCCACCCAGCCGAAGTTAGTATCCCTCCAGAATGTGACGAGGTCCTACCGTGTCTGCACGGCGTGGTGGTACTCGTTCAAGTTTTGCATGTGGCATCCTATTTATTCGACGAGAGAACTCAGGGGGGGCATAAACTCAAACTTTGGGGTAGTTCATCGGAGGCACTTTTTTGCTTAGCCAAAACTACCGCTCGACCTGGTTTGCAAATGACCGCGTCTGCCTGGATCTTATGGGTCTCCATTTTTCATTTTGCACAATATTGCTCATTTGTCGTGGAGCCACCTGCATCACTGGCCTATAATGCACGTTCAAGCCTTTTAGCTATTCAAAATACTTGCCATTCTCCAGTGAGTGCCTTTCGCCAGTGTCAACACAGACTCTCCAGCAAGTCCCCGTGTCCCTATAACTTCATCCTCCTCTTTTTTGTTATTGCCTTAAATCCTATTCACACCAATTGACTATAAATTCCACAAGCAGAATCTTAGTTACAAAATTTCGATCCGATGAGCGGGGAACCAGTCGAGTTCTAGGAGGTGGATGAATTTGAAGCGTGAATCTTTTCTGGGGCACCTGCACTTACGGGTGCGCGGAGCATTCTGTAGGTTGTACAGATGATAAAAGAAAAAATTTTAACCAAAATGTTGAGTATATCGATATCTGCTACCCAACTTGTAGTTGTGGCCACTGGAAACGTGGTACCAATCCCCGCAACCGTAATATGGCGCTGTTACAGTTACGATCAAAATCACAGCACTGATAAAAGATGACATCCGCACATACACTAGACTATACGTAGATATAAACAATATCGACAGGATAAAATATTTACACGAACAGCAAATTCTTATTTTAGTAATTCTGTGTAAATTTTGTTCAGATCCGTCTGTCCAATTTCATAAGAACAAGCACAATATTATATAAACATATTTTCTAACGAAGAACTTTATAAAACCAAAATTAAAATTTTTTCTTTTTTATCATTTGTACAACCTACACATTCTTCGGATACTCCAGCAAGCGCGGCCCTTGCCAGTTAGACAGAAAAATGAGAAGGTCACCAGGAGGGACTTCTGCACGGCGACACTCCTGGGAAAATTGAAACGCAAGAGAAAACCTAAACTCGAAGACTAATACAGAAGAGCAAAATCAAAAGTGACGACAACCGCCAAAATAAGCACCCTAATTTGGGTCTGAACATCTCGACTGGCTACGCGCTGCATCGGATCTGGTTCTTTTATACTCCCCAGCTACCCCTTACTGCTTTGGCTTGTCCCCAAAAATTTAAATTCAAACCCGAGAAAGAAGAAAATTATAGATGCATACATATATAGTGCGATATAGACTTTTAAATAAAATACGGCGAGCCACATAAATAAAGCAAACATATGTAACACAAACTGCCCCTAAACAAATGTCGTTGCCGAATAGTACGACGGGTCTTCGTGGCGATTGTATAAAGACAGTTTTACAATATGCAACTGCCCAAGCTGAGCCAAGAGGCTGCGTAAAGCTCACAAACCTTGCTAAACCTCGCGCTGTTCGGTGCGAGGTTTTTGTACACGATAAACATAGAAGGCGCTTCAGGTGCTTAATTTTGTTATGGTAGTTAGCTTATATTTTTAGGGCACCGGAGAGTAGTAGGCGGGATCAAGTCTATACCCTCGCAAGCTGCCTACTAGAGAAAAGTGAAATTTCAACGTAGGTCCAATAGGCGGCCTGTCAAAGGCTGTTTTAGGTGTGAGTTGAAAATTTTTGTGTCCCAGGTGGGTGTCCGTGATTGTGATTTACGGTAGAATAGGCAATTAAAGGTCTCGTGGAGGTGTGGTCCCTAAAAATCTGGGAGTTTTGATAACTTTGGTTGTGATTTGCGGCAACGAAAGTTGTGTGTTTAAACGCCTAGATAGGAGTCCACAAGTACTTTACGAGGAAGGGTTGGATGATCTTAAATACACGACTTTAACGGCCTGGTACGCCCTAATAACGGTTCGGTAATCCTGGTTGTCCCTGGCTGCAACAAATTGCACTGATTTAAATTGTTTTCATAAAAATGATGTTCCTTCGGACGCTGTCAATTTTCCTTCCATATCATTAGTTTCAGTTCCACTAAATACCACAAAATTATTAGCTATATAGTAAACAAGGTAACAATGCTACGATGTAACATGTAAAATGCATATGTTTATTCATGTAAATCCTTGAAACAAGGTTTAAGCAATTAATTTTTATGTTTACTACGTGTTTCAAAATGCGTTTTAATGTAAATGCTGCTGCTACACAAGATTGTTTCAAAACCCTAATCGTTTCAATAGCCACAAAACTAAGTAGTTGAAAAAAGCTGCTTTTACCCCCCCACCGGTGGGGACCGGTGGTGGTGAGTCATGGGCATTACTCTTATTTATATATATATATGTATATAGGTATATATGTTTAGCATATATGTGTAGATGTTTATTGTATATATAAATACAGACATGCAAAGTAGTATAGTAGGGGGAATACGAACAACGAGGATTTGAGGATTTATTCACCTTCCTTTTTGCAGGAAAATTTTAATTTTTTGTTCGGGGTCATTAGCGGGGTAACGGGTTGTACGGGGTCATATGATGGTGCTGGGTTGCACCATGGTATCAGCGTGTGCCGCGTACTTGCTTTTTTATACGTGACATTAGTTAAATTTTGGGTGACGGGCGTTTTAACACACCCGTAAGGGCGTAGTAGTGTTTTCCACATTTTAACACACCCGTAGGGGCATGATAGTGATTTCGACATTTTAACACATCTGTAAGGGTAGGATAGTGTTTTCAACTGGCCAACACATCTGTTAGGGCGTAGTAGTATTTTCGGTCTGTTTAACACACCCGTAGGCATGATA
>JASANE010023002.1:0-83546 GCA_030248225.1 Trileptium ribeirensis
TTATTACTAGAAATTCTTAAGCACAAAACAAACATGAGGGATTATTTCAATTGTGCATGCCAGATAATCTATTACTAGAAATTCTTAACCACAAAACAAACATGAGGGATTATTTCAATTGTGCATGCCAGATAATCTATTACTAGAAATTCTTAACCACAAAACAAACATGAGGGATTATTTCAATTGTGCATGCCAGATAATCTATTACTAGAAATTCTTAACCACAAAACAAACATGAGGGATTATTTCAATTGTGCATGCCAGATAATCAGTTATAGAAATTCTTAAGCACAAAACAAACATGAGGGATTATTTCAATTGTGCATGCCAGATAATATGTGCAAGTCGCCTTAAACTTCCAGGAAGCATTAGCAGTAAAAAGTTGCTTGGCAAAAAGGAAATTATTCTTTCATATTTACTGTATACTGGGCCAAAGGTAAACACCCAACGGTAAATATATTACGTTATACAATAATATATAGCGATGGTCGGATAACCTTTCGTTTGAGTACGGATGAATACGTAAACAACGAATTTATATACAATAAATTTACTGCGGAGAATAACTTATACTAGTATAACTCTTTTTGGCGTGCTTAGCTAAATTGATTCTATTTGCCACAATCCAGCGAAATAAACTTCGTTCCAACGAATCCATAGGAATAGATTCCAGTTTGAAAATAGGATATTTTTACCAAAAATGTTAAGTAATAAAAATGTAGTGATATAATTTTCAGCCAATCGCTTTATATCATCACTTACTCAGCTGCCAGATGGCCTGCCGCAATTTGTGACGTAAGTCGATGCTGGTATTTCGTAGTAGTACACATCTGCAATAAAAATATTTTTAAACAAACATACCTGGCAATATACCAGTAATCAATGCTATCTGGACTTGAGTTATTTGCGTTGCAATCCGTCAAATAAACGTTCCAGCTGTATAGCCTTACCTCGAAAAACACCTAACTCTATAGTATCAACAATTATCCTCCTTCGAGATTGCGGGTGTTTAGCGTATTGTCTAGCCATGACTAGATTAGATCCATTGTTGTGGCTACGGTAAGAAAGTTGATATGTGCAATTGACTATGTGAGAATTGGCAGTTTAAACTTATTAGGATTGTGTTGCCAAGAGTTGATGATAGTCGACTTTGCTACGGTGTCACACTCTCCGGATTTTCGTTGTTTTTGTCCGTGATTATTCGCGGTCGTTTTCGCCTTTACTCTTCTCCCAGGTTCTTGACGCACAACGTCTCTATCCCACCATATTCTTGATCCACTAAACCCCTACTCCACCTTGTTCTGGAACCACCAAATTGTAACCCTATCAAGTTCTTGGACTACTAAACCTAAACCCCCACCAGGGCTATTGGGCCACTATTCCATATCCCGTCAGGTTCACGAATCATTAATCCATACCCCACCATATTCTTGATCCATAACTTCAGACCACCTTCCCTTAGGTTATGAGGAAACGGGGGTAGAACATTTTTTAAATTTTAGAAATTAGGTACGAGGTTAATAGTCAAGAACATGTTGGAGGTATGGAATAATGGCTCAAAAAATCTGATGGGGGCACATAATTACTGATCCAGACGCCTGGTATGAGCATAGATTTAGTGTACCAAGTACCTGGTGGTAGTATAGGTTTGGTGGGCCAAGAACGTAGAGGGGTACAAGCTGGTGGTCAAAGAACATGGTGGGTGTACGGATTTCGTGATTGAAGAACAAAAATTTGTCATAAACTTGGGAGTATGGGCAAGAAAGGACCGCAACGTATCACAGGAGAAAACAGCGGATAGTAGAAGAGGGTCGCACTATTCAGCAGAGTAGACCGTCATCGATTCTTGGTATTACTACTTAGAGTTCCAGGGAAGGAGCCATAGAATATATTTCTTTCAGTTAGTCATTACGGACGGACGCTTTTAAAATGTTATGATTCCTGCCTAATCACCATCGAACACATTTGAGCTCTATTTTCAGTTGGTTCAGCGGTTAGATCACAGCCGTACGTAAATGTGACACAAATTCACAAAAATTTGTCATAAACTTGGGAGTATGGGCAAGAAAGGACCGCAACGTATCACAAAAGAAAACAGCGGATAGTAGAAGAGGCTCGCACTATTCAGCAGAGTAGACCATCATCGATTCTTGGTATTACGGATTAGAGTTCCAGGGACGGAGCCATAGAATATATTTCTTTCAGTTAGTCATTACGGACGGACGCTTTTAAAATGTTATGATTCCTGCCTAATCAACATCGAACACATTTGAGCTCTATTTTCAGTTGGTTCAGCGGTTAGATCACAGCCGTACGTAAATGTGACACAAATTCACAAAAATTTGTCATAAACTTGGGAGTATGGGCAAGAAAGGACCGCAACGTATCACAAAAGAAAACAGCGGATAGTAGAAGAGGCTCGCACTATTCAGCAGAGTAGACCATCATCGATTCTTGGTATTTACGGGTTGGAGTTCCAGGGATGGAGCCATAGAATATATTTCTTTCAGTTAGTCATTACGGACGGACGCTTTTAAAATGTTATGATTCCTGCCTAATCACCATCGAACACATTTGAGCTCTATTTTCAGTTGGTTCAGCGGTTAGATCACAGCCGTACGTAAATGTGACACAAATTCAATATTAATAGCCTCATAAAACATAAATTGAAAACTTGTAGTATAATACGCCAATGATCATTTGTAGTACATCGTATTATAAGTAATAGCTGTTGTTCTGATCGCCGTATATAGTTGTCAACTTAAAAGCAACAGTGTTTTAAACATATTCTCTACTTTCTAGGTATAAGTACTGTCTACAGAATTTGAGATATCAGAAATAAAACTTCAACTTTAAATTGAGTCAACATTTTAAGTAAATGGATATCTAAGATGTGCCCAAAAACTCTTACCCCCCCCGTATGACGTCTGCATAACTTCTCAAACATAAGCGCTACACGTCTGTAATTTAAATTTTTTAGGAAACAGTGCAGGAAAAGAAACCGTGCTTACTTGATTACAGGTAATTTTAGCAACATACTAATACATATATTGAAAAATTGTCTGCAATTATATATACCTATTATCTAGCTTACAACCCATTAATTTGTGAATTGTACAACTTTTAACACACAGGTCGATGCTAACACTGGAACCCGGCTTGCAACCGGAGTCCTCAAACTACTGTGCTAAGAGTTGCTGCTTAATAAGCTATACTTGGTTCACTAATAAGCTATACCTGTTAACCCGTAAACAACCGAATTAATGTGCTAATCGTACAACAGTACAATATTTGACAAGCACGGGTTGATGCGAAGACTGGTACTGTGCTTGCAAGCGGCGTACGCAAACTGATGCACTAAGTTAGAGCTACCGTTCTCTTACATAAAGCAAAGAAATGGCAAATGTAAATCAAACAAGACACGGGTTGATGCGAAGACTGGTACCGTGCTTGTAAGTGGCGTACGCAAACTGATGTACTAAGTTAGAGGTACCGCTCTCTTACATAAAGCGAAGAAATGGCAAATGTAAATCAAACAAGACACGGCTTGATGCGAAGACTGGTACTGCGCTTGCAAGCGGCGTACGCAAACTGATGTACTAAGTTAGAGCTACCGCTTTCTTACATAAAGCGAAGAAATGGCAAATGTAAATCAAACAAGACACGGGTTGATGCGAAGAATATTACCGTGCTTGCAAGCGGCGTACGCAAACTGATGTACTAAGTTAGAGCTACCGCTATGTTACATAAAGCGAAGAAATGGCAAATGTAAATCAAACAAGACACGGGTTGATGCGAAGACTGGTACTGTGCTTGCAAGCGGCGCACGCAAACTGATGTACTAAGTTAGAGCTACCGCTATGTTACATAAAGCGAAGAAATGGCAAATGTAAATCACACAAGACACTGGTTGATGCGAAGACTGGTACCGTGCTTGCAAGCGGCGTACGCAAACTGATGTACTAAGTTAGAGCTACCGCTAGGTTACATAAAGCGAAGAAATGGCAAATGTAAATCAAACAAGACACGGGTTGATGCGAAGAGTGGTACCGTGCTTGCAAGCGGCATACTCAAACTGATGTACTAAGTTATAGCTACCGCTCTGTTACATAAGGTGAAGAAATGGCAAATGTAAATCAAACAAGACACGGGTTGATGCGAAGACTGGTACCGTGCTTGCAAGCGGCGTACGCAAACTGATGTACTAAGTTAGAGCTACCGCTCTGTTACATAAAGCGAAGAAATGGCAAATGTAAATCAAACAAGACACGGGTTGATGCGAAGACTGGTACCGTGCGTGCAAGCGGCGTACGCAAACTGATGTACTAAGTTAGAGCTACCGCTCTGTTACATAAAGCGAAGCAATGGCAAATGTAAATCAAACAAGATACGGGTTGATGCGAAGACTGGTACCGTGCTTGCAAGCGGCGTACGCAAACTGATGTACTAAGTTAGAGCTACCGCTTTGTTACATAAAGCGAAGAAATGGCAAATGTAAATCAAACAAGACTCGGGTTGATGCGAAGACTGGTACCGTGCTTGCAAGCGGCGTACGCAAACTGATGTACTAAGTTAGAGATACCGCTCTGTTACATAAAGTGAAGAAATGGAAAATGTAAATCAAACAAGAAACTCAATTAGATAAACGAGCGTTTGCATCATTTGAAACCTGTCGCTGTTAATGTGCTAGCACTGCATTAAAATCAATCACCTTTTATTTCCAATTTGAATTTTATGAATCGTAATCACGAAGCATAAATCCCTAAAAGCCACGAAGCACATACAAAGAATATTTCATACGAAACTGTATAATTTGCTCTACAGAAAATTTGATGACGACTTCCTGAGAATATAATGACACTTTTTATATTACTGTATGAAGGATCCTGGTATGACGCCTTCTATAATGTCCAGTTGCTCGAACAACTCCAGAATCCAATGTGTCAGCTCTCGTTGTCGATGGGATCATAGTATTCCAGCAATGATTTTTTCTTGAAAGCTATTCACGGGGAATGTGGTCCAAATTGAAATATTTAAATAGATATTATGCACATCATCCTTTTCAAATCTGTGTGATCGGAATGTTAAAAACTTTTCAAAATACTTTTTAAAAATTCACAAAATCAGTGCTCGAAATTTCCATAGGAATATGGCGTAGTGAAGATAGATGACTCCCCTTGTATATTTATTAGAGTGGAAGTGAAATCGTGGATTGTTTGTGATATGTTGGTAGCAAAATAGTACTACTACTGTCATGAAGCCATTATTAAATCCTTAATTATGCCAAATTGCATAAACCAGCGTCAATCAGTGCCACGTTTCTGTCTAGGCATCGCCTTATAAATTCTGTTTTCCAAAATATAACTTTTCACTAAACATTAGAATTCATACTTTATTGTGAAAATACAAACCCAATGTTTCAGTTGACTGGACTTAAACCGTATTCCCAACTACCGTTGGGTTCCTATTGCACTAATTTCAGGGTAGTTGCGTATACAGCTTTATAGAAAAAACGATGACCCATTATACTATATTGCAGCGGAAACATAGATCCTAGTTTTGCAATTTCTACTTTTAGCTATTCTAAGCTGAAGGTGAAGCCGTCGGTCCAAATGAGATTTCAGCATGCTTTTCTGAGTTACATCTTGTAGCGGCCAATACAAAACTATTCATTTTTTATTACCTAGCTTGGTTTCAAGATGTATAATGTTTTTTTGTTTGTTGTTAGTTTTTTTTGTGTTTTTCAAGTAATAATTAAAGTTGAATTTTCCGGTAGTTGGCAATTTGCCCAACGAGGTGCTTAGTATCAGGAACATGTAACTACAATTTTAGCAATATATACATATTTTTCATTTTTTTCATATATACATATTTTTCATTTTTCAGCGCGTAGCGATCATGTAATACACATTTGATATTTTCAACCGTTATATTTAAATAAAAAGTTCAACGATATATATAACATTTAAGTAGAAACAATTTGTGTAGCTAATGCTATTGAAATAAAATGGAAATAATGTGAATTTTTAGGACGAATGCGGCATTCCTGGAAATTTACTATGAACAATCGAACTATGAAGTGGCCCAGGAACGCGAAGCATACGGAGTTAGTTGATGTCACATTTTTACAAATTTTAGCTTATTTAAATATATTTTACAAAACCCCGTAAAGCTGAATAGCCTTAAAACTTTATATAACAAAAAGTTTTTTGTATTGTCAACCATAGCAATTAAGAAATAATGGAAATATTTGGATTCAAATTCCAGAAAATTGAAACAGTTTTTGCATTAAATCTTCAGCTCTGCAGAAACAAAACACGGTAGCTTGGATATCTTGCACAAACAATTATGTGTTTAGTTAGTTGAGACTATCAGTAGTTTTTGGTTATAATTCCCAAAACGTTTTGTCACGATGATACTCATAATAATCCTGTATTACTGAGAACGTTAATTTTATTCGCTTTTATAAAAATACCATCATTCTTTCATTTACATAAGTTTGCAATAACGCTACGAAATCCTAGCAACCAGCTGGACTTGATCTATATTATCCGTTGAACCTGTACAAGTAGAACAAAGTAGCCACAATCCAACCAATCTATTTTTTTATTCGCTTTTATAAAAATACCATCATTCTTTCATTTACATAAGTTTGCAATAACGCTACGAAATCCTAGCAACCAGCTGGACTTGATCTATATTATCGGTTGAACCTGTACAAGTAGAACAAAGTAGCCACAATCCAACCAATCTATTTTTTTATTCGCTTTTATAAAAACACCATCATTCTTTCATTTACATAAGTTTGCAATAACGCTACGAAATCCTAGCAACCAGCTGGACTTGATCTATATTATCGGTTGAACCTGTACAAGTAGAACAAAGTAGCCACAATCCAACCAATCTATTTTAAAAAATCGGAAATTAATCAGAATTTATTGTTAATTGTTTAACTAGTCTAGTGGACTGTATTTGATTTCGCACAGTTTCGTAACTTATATATAAATATAGTAAAGCGGCTTGGTCGGCTAATTCTGAGCTACCGTGATGTTTGGCTCTTCAATTTTTTATTTGAAAAATCAACGTAAAAACTGAGCTTCAAACCTTGAAGCATATTGAAGACCAAATAAACCGCCGAAAGCCATACATAATTCATAAAAGAATGATGGAAATTAGCTTGGATAGTCAACGTCGTACCTTTACCTTGGAAGTAGTCAAAAGTAATAAAAGGCATAACAAAAAGAAATTATCCTTGCTACAAAATGGTGTAATAGATTATCCTTCTTTTCGATGAATTTTCGATGAATTTGCAATAAAATTTGCATATTTTCTAGATTTTAGTTCACTAAAGACTAACCGGTAGTTGAGAATGCGGGCAAAACGCTTCTACACCACTAATACAGACAAATAGAGAATATATTATTCTCTATTTGAAGATTAATCCTACACAAGGGTTTCTTATGCGGCGTTCACGTTATAATTTCCCCAACGTTTGGAACCTATGCACACCACACAGTGTCAGGCACACTGTTGACAACAGGGTGTCTTAGACACCCCCACGTTTTTAATAAATTTTTTCATAGATAGCTAGTTACCCGTATTACCACTGCTCGACACCGTGTCTTCTGGCAGTTTTATTGACAGTGTTCGTATTTAAGCAATGTTCATATGGGCTATATACAAATATCGTAAATTTGAAAAAACTACACAAGTCAGTTGACTAATAAACCGCATTAGCTTCAGACGGTGTCTGTTATAGTTAATTCGCGCCAGATTGGTAGCTAAGTGAGTGTACGACACTGTCAAGAAAAATGTAGTAGCTAGGGATGTGTGGTACACCCTCGGCAATTATTGATTTACAGTATGGGTGTTACCCTGACGGTCTGTACAGTAGGATCGCGGTTATAGGTGGACAAAAGTTCCAAACAGCGGGTATATTATAAAGTGAACGACGCATTAGTGGTACAGTATAATACAAATGCGCTAAATAGGGTGAATTCCTAAGTGTAAAGCTAAAAGATTTACATAGAAAAAATTGAACATATTTAGAAATTTCAAAAATTTTAATATATTCCTCATTGTGTTACGCTTAATATAAAAATTTAGCACAATTAAGCTTAATTTCTAGCACACTATGTTTACAGTAAAGTTTTATCAAAGTTTAATACTTAATATCAAACTATACTAAGCGTTATTAATGATAACTAATATTTGAGTATTACGCTCATAATATTTCTGATGAACATGTAGCAATATTGTGCCATTTTTAAACATAACTACTCTAAGTATCTTGCAGTCCTTAAGCTTTGCTAAACATTAAGTAAAACATTATGCTACTTTTGGTATTATAACTATGCTAATTATTTAGCATAATTATGCTAAATGAGGACCTAAAGTGGTTTACATCATTGAAACCTAATATTTAAACGAATCATGCTTAAAAACTTAAAATTTTAGCATAATACTACTAAAATATTACACAGCTTTTTAGCTTTTCGCAAAATTAATTTCGTAAACATAATTATGCTTAAATACTAGTTAGCATTAATAAAATATAATAGCAAGTAGCAGGTATTGCCAAAAGTTTTCAATAAGCATAAGTATGCTAAAACTAAACATAATTAAGCTAGATATTGATTAGCATAGGGCAGTGCTAAATATACTATATATTAAGCGTTTTCTGTGTAAGTAAGCTATTTTAATCTAAGCAACAAAAACAAATCTAAAAAATCTACTTCGTATTTAGCAATATTATTCTTAAATTTTACGATTTTAAGCACTAATGTTTTAAATTTTAAGCTCAATTTATGTTAAAAATTTTAGGTATTCATTTAACATAATTAGTATAGCTATGCTAAAAAGCCGCATAAATTCTACTTAATATTTAGCAAGGCTTAAAAACTGCAATATATTTAGTAGAGTTATGCTAGAAAAATAGCATAATATTTATAAATATTCTGCATAAACATTTTGAGTGTAATACTGAATAAAAGCAGAAAATAAAGCTAAGATGTTAATAATACTAGCTATGTAATCTTTTAACTTACATTGCATAAACAAAAATTTTCAGAAATATGTTTGTTTCAATTTTAGCCCAGTATTAATCCCCTTGTAATATCAGTGAAATTTGGACCTTCACAGACGTGTCAATGATGGTGTATGGGTCTCCAGGGCCATAATATAAAACCAGCAACGAAAAGTAACGGGAACCCCTCCTTCATGCCTTGCGCAGGCCTTAAAAGTACTACTTATTACAGCATGTTTATTAAAGTTATGTATATTTGCATGATAGAGTAATGTTAATTTAGAATTTTATATACAATTTTTATATGATCGTTTTTGAACACAAAGCCCGTTTAGCTCGTTCACGTTGCTTCAAACGTACGAGCCAACGAATCTAAACTGCATCACGCACGCCCAGTTTTGAATGGTTCCTGTTTGCGGACTGTTTGTTGAAAATTTGGCGGTATTTGGAAAAGTAGCATTTTAGGACGACTAAAAAAATAAATGAAAACAGAATGAAAAAATAAAAAGTATGTCCCGGCCTCCAGGAATGTTTTAGAACAACCGAAATTTGATTAATTTGTCAGATTTGACTAATATTCTCATGAAATAGAGCTTATAAATTTATTAATTTGAGCTGAGTTAAATTATAAAATTTTCTGGTAGATTATGTGCTATATTTTACAGATAAAATTTATGAACATAACGCTATAGCTGGCGGAGTACCGAAATAGTATGCTATAGGACTAATAATGCAGTAAAACAATGTCACAGCGGAACGGTTGTTACAAAGAAAAATAAAGCGAACAACATCAATCATAAGGTGTGTTCACACGTTCAAACTCTTACGTCGAAATATGACCAAGACTTTAGCTTAAATTTTAATCGAAATTTAAAAACAGATTTTTTGTAGTTGTGGTGAATTCGAATGTGTGAACGCACCTAATTAAGTAACAGCTAAAATAGTAAACAAATATTTCAGATGACCTCGCTAATTGCCGATTTCGGTGGACAACTCGGTACGTTATAATCTTTCTATCTAGCTGACTGTCATTAACCACCAAAGCCAAACAGAGATTTAGCATAAAATCTTAACTAAGGATATCTAAGATACATTAACTGAAAAAATCTAATTCTCAGTTTATTTTTCATCGTTATGAGCTTGAAAGTTCATCGCAATTTATTTCGGTCATAGCTGTACCCCATTTTCCGGACAAAGACGGGGTATCTAACAGTTGTTGGTACGCACATCTAATTTCAAGACATTCGTGCAGAAAACACACAGCTTACGAACCCAGTCGTTGAACAGCTATTACCTGGAACCGTAAAAATGTTTAAAAGATGTGAAAAAACTCAAACCGCCTTTAAAATTTTCCATACCCTCTTTTTTCCATAGATTTCCTTATGCATTCGAAGTTAAAACAAAGTGCCCTGTGCGATATTGGGGCGGGACTAGAAACTTTGATAAGCACAAGTCGGAGCCATATGAGGTACAGGGGTAACACTTTATAAAAATTGGACGTTTCAAGTGTCGTTTGCAAACTATGAAAGAATATTTCATTGTACATGTTATAATTTCCAACTCCCAACTGTGGAGCTTATGTATATAACCCTGACAGTGTCAGACACACCTTATCAGACACGTGGTGGCCGACATATGACATAATTACTTGAAATTTGAACAAAGCATCTGGCTTACCGTCTACGTGGGGAACAGATGAGGTACTGGTGACTGTCTAAATCGCTTAGGGTGCGGCTGGCACCGTCATTATTTAAAATTTGAACAAAGTATCTGGTTTGCCGTTTACGGAGAAACCTGATGGGGTATCGGTGACTGTCTGAATCGCTTAGCGTGCGGCTGGCACCGTCATTACAAAACTTCTTGAGTTTGTAGGACCGATCATATGGATGAGTATCGCCGGATTGGCAACTGGAGAAACAATGTCAGTTAAATAACCACTTCCAGTGTCGTAAGGCAAGAGGAAAGCAGGAAGTCCACAGTTTCTTGATCATCGGTAAAAACTACGCGCTCCAAATTATGCACAAGTTGGTTGAGCAGCACTCATTTGTCAACACAAATTTACTGAAAATTCTGGCAATATGGCTAACGGAATTTAGGCTAGGACCTTGAACACTTCATGCCTCGGTTTCAATTTGTAAATTTAAATTTTTCGCATGTTTAAATCTAGGGTTTTATTAAGGCTGCCGCCATATACCAAGGTGTACGGCATCTTGACGGTGTCCATGCCACAATAGAGTAAAAGAAAATATTTTAGAATGTACACACTAAGAAACATCGAATTTGCTATAATACGGTGTCGTAAACACCTCGGGATTTGTTAAGATTGTATGGGGTTGTGACTAACGCCGTTTGTACTGTATATATGGTTTTGACTATTGGAAAACAAAAGGTTCAAACGGCGGAAACATTATAACGTCAATTACCAGTATATGAGTTGTGATGCAAAACGTGAAAGGGACGATGTGAATATATATTTGAAGTTTATAATAGCACACTTAACAGTACATGGGATTCCGCAAACCATCGTATTTCTTTAAAAGATATTCTTTTTAGAGTTGACTTAAATAATTACAACTGAATAACAGGCGATATATATATTTAGAATTGTGGAGATTAAAAACAGTCCCTCTCAGATGTTCACTAAGTCCTAGAACATAATTCTTATTCTTGTACGTTTTTGGTACTGCGTATCCTTATGAGTGGAGAGACTTGGGTATCTGAATAAGAATCCGATATTTTAGTCAAAATAGGATTTGTTAAATAAAAACCTGTAGAATTTTCAAATCTTATATCCTACGAATAGTACAAAGCAAAAATATTTCTATTCTTAAATTTCAGGCCTTTGGATGGGATTCTCGGTAATTACAATCCTCGAATGGGTAATTCTCATTTTCAAAATTGTAACTGTCTGTTGTCGTACCAGCGGTAGTAGCGGAGCAGCGTCAAAACGAAAACGGTCTTCGATCAGCGAATCAGTAGCAAAAGAATATTTGGAATCAACAGCCGGCGGGCAGCCGTCGAAAACATTCGCAAGTGGCATGGAATTTTCTACACCATTGCCCATTTTGTGAACTGTAAACCTTAATACTGCAGATTTTGACAGCATATACCTTCCAAGTACAATGAGTGCTCCAAGTATGAATTTAGCATCCGTTGTCGGGACACCGACTATGATTGAAATCATCAAAAGCAAATCCGACCACTAACAATGCTAACTTTAAATTTAAAAATGGTGGGAAATTACCAGTTTCTTATAAATCTGCGTAGCGGTATGGTATTATTTAAATCTAGCCTTCAGCAAATCTAAATTTCTTAAGCTGCTTACGGTGTCAAAAGTAATCATCGCCTATCAAGCGACATTCTCTATCCATTGCGTGATGATTCCACAATTCCACTTTTGTTTATTATCAATGTCAAGAACACTGCAACCAGCAAGCGGCAACGATTTATACATTTTGTAATTAGCAATATTTAACAGATATTACTGCACATTTTGGTGATCTCAACCGGTACCGCAGTCAAATAAATGCTTCAATGTACCGGTCAGTATGAATTATCATTCCAATGTAACTTATGTGCCGTAATTCAAGTCACAGCGTTTGCCATATTACGTCGTCATGCTGTAGTAGGTGTGTTGCCTGGAGTAAATCTAGCTGCTTATAATAGTTGAGTGCATAGGTGTCTATATAGACGGTAGTAGGGTTGCTCCCTATAAGCCGGGCCCACCATGTTTACTCGCTCCTGAAACTACATAGCCCACCACTCGCTCCCCAATCCCTCCACCTAGCGTCGAATGTGGAGAAATATTTTTTTCCATTATGAACCGAAATTTCAAAAAAATTAAGGAAAAGAGAAAATTAAAATTACGAAGAAATCCCGAGGAGAATGGTGAAAAACTTTGGTTACCCGTAAAATTGTTGTCCGGTCCTCCCTGACCGGAATCATCTACCATCCCTTAAACTAACGGACCTGGACACCTATAATAAAGTTTATATTTATTAAAATGCACCATATCCAGCTATTATTTGCTATGTATGTGAACGTAAATATGTATATAGGATTATAATCGACCTTAAATATTAATCAAAATGTATAATTTTGAACGCTCAAATGGTAAGCGTAGAAAACCTGTGCAAAAAATGCAGAAACTGTATGACCTATTGTGTGCATAAGCAATTAATTGTGCCATATATAATTTTGTAACATTTTGACGCAATTTGTGTACTTTTATCAGACTATTATTAACTTTACATTTATGAAAATTATGTTTACGCTTTAATGTTCGATCGTATTTCAACAAGAATTAACACATTTGCAACATATCCCAAAAGTTAAGTAAACTGTGTAAATAGTAAATCAGTGCACATTTTGTTGAGAAAATATTAACTGCTCAAAATTATATATTGAATTTGCTCAAAACCAAATAGAGAAGGATGTAATGATGAACTGTACAAAATTGTAATACATCTCCATTACGGGGTGAATTTGTTCAAAACTATTAATTTTATGTGAAAATGATGAATTGCTCAAAATTTACGGTGATTACATCTTTACATCATTTACATCTTCTGCTTCAATATTGTGGTTTTCTAAATTGTGCGTCGAAATGGAGTTTAGAGACGTGTTTAGTACCAAAAATATGGACCAGTTTAAAACATTTTTGAAAGAAAATAACGCGCTGAAGGCCACTCTATCCAACGGGAAGCAGTACTATCGCTGCAAATTCTACCGCCAATTTCCGTCTTGCCCATTTTCAATGCGATCAATTAATGTCGAAAGTCGGTTCATTGTGCAAGCTAAGGCGGAGCACGATCACGGCGGAGCAACAGCATCAACACCGGGTGTTGGATCACCGATTCGTGAAAAGGTCAAACTTTACGTTACATCTGGCTGCAACCTTACTACAATTCGGCGCAATCTGACCAATGAAGGGTTCACAATTCCAAGTGATCAACAACTAAAGAACTGTGTAGCCTATTTTCGCCGAACTGCTTCTTCATTACCGTCTAATATGACCGCTAATGACGCTACCGATTGGTGCTTACATCATCAAAATGTTCCTTGTGATGAGCACGAAGCATTTGTCGTTCCCGGCTTCCGCGTAGAAGGACCAGATAACGTCTTCTTGTTTATATCGACTCCTTACTTGCTACAGCAGATTAATATGTCCAGCTTGTTGCAGGTTGACTGCACATACAAATTATTAACGAATGGCTGTCCTGTGCTAGTCGCTGGCTCTTCAGACTTGGAGAGGAGATTTCATCCGTTTGGAATCGCTGTCGTCTCTTCCGATGAAAAGGCTGAGACGTATATGGAACTATTTGACACTTTATCAAGATGCCGGTCTCAAGCATATAATCCGCAATTTATTATGGCCGATGGGAGCTCTGGAGTTACAGCTGCAGTGGTCGATCGCTATCCAAATGCGAAGCGATTAATGTGTTGGGCTCATGTTGTCTCAGCTTTACGAAAGAACAAGGGAAGAAGCTTTCCTCAGGAAATATGGAAGCAGCTGGAGAGCGATATTTATACGCTGCAACTGTGCCCATTTCAAGATATGTTCGAAAAAGGCTCAGAATTGTTTCTGCAAAAATGGGGATACACAGATTCGGAAACTGTTAACAATTTTATCGACTATTTCAAAAAGCAGTACTTTGAGCGGCTTCCGCTATGGTATGAAGGTGCAGCACTTCTGATGCCAGCAACTAACAACGGAGTCGAATCTTTTAATTCAAAAATAAAGCGTCAAAACACCCTTCACCGACGCCTCAATTTCAGCAATTTTCTTGTTGAGACTCAACGATTTATAAAAGAATGGTCGCAAAAAAGCTTTACTGATGGATTTGCCGACAAGGTTGATCATGCAAATAATAAGTTGTTGAATTTTGCTGGCACATGGCTCAAGAATAATATAAATAGCACTGTTGCACTTCCAGATGACAATTATATTGTTCGGAGCAGCAAGGGTACAATGTCTTTCGACAGATGGATCAGCTTATTCTATACCGGAATGTTCGAATCATTTGGGGAATTTCGTGCCTTCATCGAATCTTTCCATCTCGTTTTTATGGATCGGTCGTCAAAGATGTGGATTTGCACCTGCCATAACGGGCTTAAGCAGTATTCCTGTAAGCATATAACTGCTGTCCTTATTCGGTATCAAGGCCTTGTTCTACCGCCCTCAATGAATCAGAAGAGAAATCCCGGCCGTCCGAAGAAAATGGGACTTGGATTGTGTCGAATTGATTTAGTAAGTCTATTTGACATTTTTTGCTATAGCTTAGTTACAGGTTACTGTAGTTAAAATTTGAGCATTTAATTACCTAAAGTGAAATTTCTATTTTTGATCAAATTCAACATTTTCTTTTGATCAGTTAATACCAAACCGTTATTTAAACTTGTAATATCTATGATAATACGCAAACAAAATGGGTTTGGTATTAACTGCTCAAAAGAAAATGTTGAATTTGCTCAAAAATAGAAATTTCACTTTAGGTAATTAAATGCTCAAATTTTAACTACAGTAACCTGTAACTAAGCTATAGCAAAAAATGTCAAATAGACTTACTAAATCAATTACGACACAATCCAAGTCCCATTTTCTTCGGACGGCCGGG
Source organism: Trileptium ribeirensis (assembly GCA_030248225.1). Classification (NCBI taxonomy): domain Eukaryota; kingdom Metazoa; phylum Nematoda; class Enoplea; order Enoplida; family Thoracostomopsidae; genus Trileptium; species Trileptium ribeirensis. The sequence continues at coordinate 15,646 of JASANE010023002.1, forward strand.
ATTTCTCTTCTGATTCATTGAGGGCGGTAGAACAAGGCCTTGATACCGAATAAGGACAGTAGTTATATGCTTACAGGAATACTGCTTAAGCCCGTTATGGCAGGTGCAAATCCACATCTTTGACGACCGATCCATAAAAACGAGATGGAAAGATTCGATGAAGGCACGAAATTCCCCAAATGATTCGAACATTCCGGTATAGAATAAGTTGATCCATCTGTCGAAAGACATTGTACTCTTGCTGCTCCGAACAATATAATTGTCATCTGGAAGTGCAACAATGCTATTTGTATTATTCTTGAGCCATGTGCCAGCAAAATTCAACAACTTATTATTTGTATGATCAACCTTGTCGGCAAATCCATCAGTAAAGCTTTTTTGCGACCATTCTTTTATAAATCGTTGAGTCTCAACAAGAAAATTGCTGAAATTGAGGCGTCGGTGAAGGGTGTTTTGACGCTTTATTTTTGAATTAAAAGATTCGACTCCGTTGTTAGTTGCTGGCATCAGAAGTGCTGCACCTTCATACCATAGCGGAAGCCGCTCAAAGTACTGCTTTTTGAAATAGTCGATAAAATTGTTAACAGTTTCCGAATCTGTGTATCCCCATTTTTGCAGAAACAATTCTGAGCCTTTTTCGAACAGATCTTGAAATGGGGACAGTTGCAGCGTATAAATATCGCTCTCCAGCTGCTTCCATATTTCCTGAGGAAAGCTTCTTCCCTTGTTCTTTCGTAAAGCTGAGACAACATGAGCCCAACACATTAATCGCTTCGCATTTGGATAGCGATCGACCACTGCAGCTGTAACTCCAGAGCTCCCATCGGCCATAATAAATTGCGGATTATATGCTTGAGACCGGCATCTTGATAAAGTGTCAAATAGTTCCATATACGTCTCAGCCTTTTCATCGGAAGAGACGACAGCGATTCCAAACGGATGAAATCTCCTCTCCAAGTCTGAAGAGCCAGCGACTAGCACAGGACAGTCATTCGTTAATAATTTGTATGTGCAGTCAACCTGCAACAAGCTGGACATATTAATCTGCTGTAGCAAGTAAGGAGTCGATATAAACATGAAGACGTTATCTGGTCCTTCTACGCGGAAGCCGGGAACGACAAATGCTTTCGTGCTCATCACAAGGAGCATTTTGATGTTGTAAGCACCAATCGGTAGCGTCATTAGCGGTCATATTAGACGGTAATGAAGAAGCAGTTCGGCGAAAATAGGCTACACAGTTCTTTATTTGTTGATCACTTGGAATTGTGAACCCTTCATTGGTCATATTGCGCCGAATTGTAGTAAGGTTGCAGCCAGATGTAACGTAAAGTTTGACCTTTTCACGAATCGGTGATCCAACACCCTGTGTTGATGCTGTTGCTCCGCCGTGATCGTGCTCCGCCTTAGCTTGCACAATGAACCGACTTTCGACATTAATTGATCGCATTGAAAATGGGCAAGACGGAAATTGGCGGTAGAATTTGCAGCGATAGTACTGCTTCCCGTTGGATAGAGTGGCCTTCAGCGCGTTATTTTCTTTCAAAAATGTTTTAAACTGGTCCATATTTTCGGTACTAAACACGTCTCTAAACTCCATTTCGACGCACAATTTAGAAAACCACAATATTGAAGCAGAAGATGTAAATGATGTAAAGATGTAATCACCGTAAATTTTGAGCAATTCATCATTTTCACATAAAATTAATAGTTTTGAACAAATTCACCCCGTAATGGAGATGTATTACAATTTTGTACAGTTCATCATTACATCCTTCTCTATTTGGTTTTGAGCAAATTCAACATTTTCTTTTGAGCAGTTAATACCAAACCCATTTTGTTTGCGTATTATCATAGATATTATAAGTTTAAATAACGATTGTGTTTAACATATTGCAGTTTATCGTTTGTTAATTATTTACACGACGCCAGGGGCATGCACGCGATTCACCATTGAGGGAGAGGAACAAATTCAGAATTTACATTTGAGGTGCCGGGGGGGTGGCAACTTCGGTATTTACATAACAATTTGTTAAATATCGTGGTTTCATACACGCAAAATATGTCAACTTTGATATGGTTGTGGGGAAGCATGGCCTCTTCCATTTCGGTACACCTATACACGACGCTATATCCTCCAAACAGTAGTCCGGTACTTTGTATAATTTGGAGAGGGTCGTTTTCCTGCAATTATATCCCTACTTTGTTCATTTACCAAAAGCGTTTACAATCTCGGGATGACATATGCCATAAATGCGTTTTAACATTAATTGGGAATTCGAAAGCAAAATCACAAATAATCTTCTAATCACGTGAATTCATAGGTAGAAAATAATTCAAACGTTTGAGTCTCTAGGAATTGTCGTAATCCTATATGGTCTCTGTATCTGTATTGTATAATACTGCGTCCCATACCGTTGCCTCAAAGGAACAGCGATCACCTCTATGCAGCAAGGCGTTCCTGTGGGACTAACGCTCAACAACTGTGGCTGTGTATTTGTAGCAGCACAAAACCGGTTTAGGTGCTTTCGGCAATGAAGGTTTTTAATAAATTTATAATAAAACTGTAAATACTGAAACCTGGTTATTTCAAACCTAATTGGGATATCGGAAAAATATGCGCATATGAGCAAGACCCTTGTGTCTCAGCCTTTCTGCCAATGCAATGAGTCGTATACTGCATTATCAATATATTCAAATGTAACGCGGCACTACGCTAGCGTAAATAGCGTAGCTTCAACGTGAATTGGTCGGCGCATGTGGTGTAGTTGTAGAGAGCTAGTCTTGCAAGCTAGAGACTCGTGTTTGAATCCCGGCTGGTCTAATGTAAGATCTCTCTTGGATCCTTTCAGCTTTGAAAATACGTGAAAATAGCAATTTTTTGCAATTTACGATCTAACTGATGGACATTTGGTAGAGTTCATGAGACTATGGACTAGATTATTATGGAGCACTTATCAGAGTTGAACGAGGCAGTTGACTTAAACAGATTTTATATTTTTCTCATCTCATGAAATATGTGCCTACCTATAGTAGATTCTAGGACAAATTTACATATTACGCATTTTAGCAATTATAGAGTGCCTAAAGATTAAATGCGTTGTAAACTTTCGTTTCTTCTATGTATCTTTATAGCATATATTCTAGGAATTAAGAGTAAAAATCCAGCTATGACATCTGACAAAGTGTTTGTTAAAGGCGTGAAAAATTATAGTGGTGTAAACTTCGACGTTGAGCCAAATTTAACAAATGTGTATAAGAATATACTTGCAAAGTCACACCTATTTGCATTATAGGCAATTTGATAAAAATTCTCATCGTTCCATTTTTGACAAGTGCCAATGCTTGGAAATTCGGACATCAACAGTTACAGATAGGCATTGTCACATACATATATGCATCTATGTATATCAATTCTAATGATCACTACACATAACGAGGCGTACATATAGAGTGGGTTTGCACGCGCAAATAAAGACATCACCATCGCAGGTGTCCCGTGTTCGTTGGCTTAGGGCTAGCATAAGGAACCTGGCAAGTTCGACCGCGTGATTTGAAGATGCGCAAGGGAGCGGTTATCAATAATTTTGCCAATCTTTCACAATTTTCCTCATAATGTCCCCATTCACACCCGTTTTCTTCATAATTTTGTAATCGGACTCGCGCGGCTAATTCGGTAAAAATTTTCACGCGCTTTCGTCGCTCTGGCCGAGGACCTGGAGATAATGGCTTGGGGTTTCGACTTTTTGTGAAATGGTAACCCCCTACCTCGCTATGGACACCTAGAAAGCCACAGAAACACTATATACGATACGTGTAGGCTGCTGCTGCGGTTCCAAATTCTATGCAACAAATTCTTCACAGCGCACAGCATGTGTTTTCGGAACGATCACATCTCACAGCTTCGTCGACCCATCCAGTGTTACGAAATTGTGGTAAGGTTCTATTTAGAAACTATATATTTTGTGGACGGCACTTTTGAAATCATAGTAATATCAAGATCGCAGCTGTGTTTTTATTTCCATAAATATGTATAATGCAGATTATACATATAAAACGGGGTAAAAGCGCGAGCAATGGTATGGCTCTACGGACAAGTAATGATAATAAAAAGCGTAAATCAAGCTTTAAAAAAGTCCTCCGCCTCATATGACTAGATAAGTCGTTAATTTCGTCGTACACCATCCCTTGGAATGACATTGTCCATTTGTAAATTTAATGTAAAATTTAACCATACAACTACATGTCTTTGCAATAGATTGTTGTTACTTTTACCCCGGGCAACTCCGCAACGTAGACCGTACTGGCAAATGATCACTCTTGACAGAAGATCTCTAAGCTCCCACTGCAAAACAGTGGCGTCGAAGCGTAACAGGCAACAACAGTAATAGCTTTTTACTGGGAAACATGGAGTAAAATTGAGGCATCCGAAGATCCATGAATGAAAATATATAGAATTTAAAACGAATATATATACAGATATATGATTTGCGTTTTATATACATGCATATGCAACAGTTGTATGATCTCTATAAAAATATGTTCACATATATGTATTAAGTGTGTGTTTCAATACAAATATGTGATATGAAAATGATATATAATAATATGGATTTGAATTATTCACCGATATTAATTGACGAGGTGATGCGGCAAGGTTGACTTTTTAATTTAACACTGCGATCGATATCTATTTAAGTAACTAAATTCGTCTTTAACTGGATTGATATTTTTGGCACTTATATATTATAAGTAGTTGAAACTGGGTGTTTTGCTGGAGCCGTTGGGAATCATGTTATATGTTAACATTTATTAAACAATGAATAATTTTGCATGCATTAATCACCAATAATGTTTAAATTTTTTTCTACTTTATTAAATCATACTATTTACTTATCATCAGCGCTTAAATTTGCCTACTTAATTAAATTTTCCTATTTACTATTTATTAGCAGTGTTCAAATTTTTCAGCGTTTAGCCAAGAATCAGAAATATGGGCTCAACACAAACACTAATTCTTAAGGCATTTTTTAAGAATTTTATGTAGATGCTAAATAATTAATACTATTATTCAGTAAAAACATACGTGTGCCAATGTACAGTATATAAAGTAGAAAAAAGCAAAAACTGTAATAGGTAATTAATGTTTAGTGCTACCTAGTGTAAATCCAATTATTACCAATTATTTTTAATAGGCACTTTAGTCGACCATGGTAGACTCAATGAAAGCAATTAGCTATAGTTCAATTATTACCAATTATTTTTAATAGGCACTTTATTCGACCATGGTAGACTCAATGAAAGCTATTAGCTATAGTTCAATTATTACCAATTATTTTTAATAGGCACTTTAGTCGACCATGGTAGACTCAATGAAAGCTATTAGCTATAGTTCAATTATTACCAATTATTTTTAATATGCACTTTAGTCGACCATGGTAGACTAAATGAAAGCTATTAGCTATAGTTCAATTATTACCAATTATTTTTAATAGGCACTTTAGTCGACCATGGTAAATTCAATGAAAGCTATTAGCTATAGTTCAATTATTCTTAGTCTAATTTGTATATTTGCTTGTCTCTTTACAATTTCAACGTTATATATTCAAGTAAATTTTATGGCGGAAGATCTAATGCGAAACGTTGGACATGTCAAGGTTAGAGGTCAAACTAAGCAATTTATGTCAGTAAATGTCAAACATAATTCTAGGATATCAGTGCCGATCAAACGAACTCAAAAAAATAAAATCTAAAATGTGAGAAGCCATTTCATAAATTTATGAATCTGAATGGATTTTAGTAGCAGATTCACAGCAAATTATGAAGAAATTACCATCTATTTGTTGTAAATTTTTCTATTAATCGTAAAAATTCTGCAAAACAGTTTGAGAACGTATCATAACTTCCAACAAAACCGAACAACTGCTGGTATTTATGAAAAACTACATAATAGCTAGTAATGCTCTAAGTTTAACGGTAAACACAGGCAGGTAAGTCATTGGGTCTCATAATACTCGGTTTGGGTACAGCAATACTCTAAAAAGATAAAATTGAACAAGCGCTAAATTATGAAGACTCTTATAAAAACAATCAAATTATTTATTGTTTCTTGGTTAATGTGTTATGGCCAAACTGTGATGCATCTCGCTGATACCCAGTAATTCATAGGAGTCCTAAGTTGTAAGAAACGATATGTATGAAAAAAAATATATATATAACCATATACGTTTGAATAATATGCATAGCAAATAGGTAAAGTCAAAAATCGAGATTTTCAATATTTCTGACAAAATTAGCTGGATGGTTATTTTAGACGGTGGTTCTTTGCAACCACTGCGCAAAAGTTACCTGAAATAAACGCTCGGTGAATAACAGTACGTTCGTGTCCTGTATTAAGTCATGCTACCATTAATTATACGTGCCGGCACTACACAGCTAGTGACAAGGATAAATGACTACCAGATAATTTAAACAGCAATTTACGCCGGTAGCTGTAGAGTCGTCCTTTGCAGTCTCTCTACACACCTGTGCAGAGGGTGACTCGTGACCCGGTAGGGGCTATTGTAAAGAGGCCTCAAAATTGCTGTAAAGGGGTTCGCAGACTTTCTAAGGGGTGGCTCAAATGCCATAGGGGGTCTCGGACATCTTCAGAGGGAGCTCGAATATCGTAATGGCGCCACTGGGTAGATCACAATAAGTCTGAGGATTAGAAAAATTTGTTCCATTTTAATCCTTAGGTAACCAATTGATTTTGCAACAAACCCAACTCTTGTTTAAGACAATGATCAAGAGTGTTAAGCTAAAGTATGTATTCCTATACCTTTACAGTAATAAATGGTCTATACGTGTACAGAGTGTACAGTATCAGTACAACTAAATGTTATAAACACTATAAACACCATAATACATGCTCATAGGGGTAGGAGGGAAACCTGCGAACCGTCTGATCCCCATCGGCGCAAGGCGCCAATTTTCCACTGGGAGGTAGCTCGACCCCCACCTGGCGTGTAAAATTTCACCGGGAATTGGCAAAAATTAAGTAAAATTAGGCGGAATAGGCACAAACTGGCAAAAGTAGGGAATACTTTAACAAAAACTGGAGAATAAACAAAAATTTAAAAACTGGGCAAATTTGAGGGAAATTTTAATTTTTGAAAATTTCACATTCTACCCCGTCTGCTACCCTCGCCCCGCCCCTGCAGCGAGACTCACCTGACCCCTTGGAAGCCCAAGGCTGACTTCTTCCTCCGCCGCGCACCGACTACCTCTTGGGACTTTAGCAGGTAAGACCAGACCTGATAAAATTGAAATATATTCGCAAATTTTGGCCCAAGTTAATGCGTTTGGCAGCATATGTAATTTCGACCAAATTGGAAAAATATTGAAATATAGTGTGCAGCCTAAAGGTGCATTGACCTACTATTTAAACCAAATCCTTTAGTACCACTACGTCGAAATTTTTAGTGAATAAAGCAACGCCTACGCTTTTTTGATTCAAATTTGACTGGCCCTTATGAGGCTCAGACACTAAGAAAATTCGACGACTGATTTATTGAGCAACGATAGACACGGCAAGTCGCGGATTTTCACGTTCTACCAGTAGGAGTCTGGCGAAAATGCTTCTCTATCATGTATTCATGGGTATGCTGTGTCCCACATTTTTCAGTGTAGACCAGATGGTCAATTTTGCTACGTTTCATCACGGTTGGTTCACTAGACATGGCGTTGTAAATTTTATGTGTTATTATGCCGAAAACTTGTAAATTAAATATCTGAGGATTGTTCTTGGTCTCAGTATTAATTTTGAAAACTTTTTTAGCAATAGAGGGCCGCCGCGTGCGCCAAACAAAACATTCCTTAGACGTCGCCGTCATAAAACAGTCGTCAAAAAACCACAACCAAGCAATATCAACATAATTGTGCTATTTCAACGAAAATATGCGCAATGTTTTGTTGAAAACACATCACGAGGAAGCTGTGCAAAAGGCAATGACGTGAAAAAGAAACCACAATAATAAGTACGATCCGCACACAATTTATCCCTAGATACTTCACCTAGTTAACAATATTTTGTTGAAAATACATCACGAGGAAGCTGTGAAAAAGGCAATGACGTGAAAACGAAACCACAATAATAAGTACCATCCGCACACAATTTATCCCTAGATACTTCACCTAGTTAACAATATTTTGTTGAAAATACATCACGAGGAAGCTGTGCAAAAGGCAATGACGTGAAAACGAAACCACAATAATAAGGACCATCCGCACACAATTTATCCCTAGATACTTCACCTAGTTAACAATATTTTGTTGAAAATACATCACGAGGAAGCTGTGCAAAAGGCAATGACGTGAAAACGAAACCACAATAAGTACCATCCGCACACAATTTATCCCTAGATACTTCACCTAGTTAACAATATTTTGTTGAAAATACATCACGAGGAAGCTGTGCAAAAGGCGATGACGTGAAAACGAAACCACAATAATAAGTACGATGCGCACACAATTTATCCCTAGATACTTCACCTAGTTAACAATATTTTGTTGAAAATACATCACGAGGAAGCTGTGCAAAAGGCAATGACGTGAAAACAAAGCCACAATAATAAGTACGATCCGCCCACAATTTATCCCTAGATACTTCACCTAGTTAACAATATTTTGTTGAAAATACATCACGAGGAAGCTGTGCAAAAGGCAATGACGTGAAAACGAAACCAATCCACACACAAGTTTATCCCTAGATACTTCACCTAGTTAACAATATTTTGTTGAAAATACATCACGAGGAAGCTGTGCAAAAGGCAATGAGGTGAAAACGAAACCACAATAATAAGCACGATCCGCACACAATTTATCCCTAGATACTTCACTTAGTTAACAATATTTTGTTGAAAATACATCACGAGGAAGCTGTGCAAAAGGCAATGACATGAAAACGAAGCCACAATAATAAGTACGATCCGCCCACAATTTATCTCTAGATACTTCACCTAGTTAACAATATTATCTACATGAGAGTATCCAGACTTCAAGTTTAGTTTAGCCTATAGATACCAACTTTCGCGAAAAAAGCTGTGAAGTATATCAGTGCCCTCCAAGCTAAATTTAAATTTTGTGATCCATTTACTTAAATACGAACAGTCTTATATTAAAAGCAATTTACCACTACTTTTTGCCACAGACAGTGGGTTAATCGCAATGAACTAATTCTCCCAGTGAAACTTCCCTGTAATAATACCTCGCTGCAAAAGAGTATAAGTTTTTGCGAAACAAAATTATGATTCTGAAAAGTCGATTTATTGCTACAAATCCTAAATGCTGTGACGGTTCCTACAATTTGCAAAACATAACACATGGAAACAGTAGAGAACACCAAATTATTACAAGCACGTTTATGCCAAAAACAAAACTCCAGCTACAAGCGACTTTTAACGCATGACGCTCCACTTAAGGCAGAAGGTTCATAAATCGAAAGCTTCACCTAACATTAAAGTAACCCCGCTTCACTAGCACTACGTCCCAAACTATCCTTGACACACCGCATTTGAGGCGTTGGAAACAGCAGTGTCTTGCTAGTCAATGAGTTCCAAAACTGACAAGTGCCCTGCTGCATCACTGAGGAAGCATTTGTCTCGGACTGTTTGATTACTTCGCGGTCCAAAGAAGCGTTGATGGCCGACAAAAGGCTGCACTGAACCGGCATCAAATGAATATGTTGAACGACTCACAGTAGACAATGAACATTCCTGCGTATCCACGATAAGATTGTTTGTCCCTGAGAAGCCTAAAGCAATTAGAAATCAGGGACGGACAGCAAGATTCCCTTTTTCCGCTTGCACACTTTTGTAAACCCTTAACCATCAACGACGTTCTACCACGCTGATCATTATATGATTTGCCAACCTTAAATATTTATCAACACGGATCCTAACTTTATGTAAAATTCCTAATGTTTGTGATTCCACAAGAACTTCAAGTCCAATCTCCTGCTTTGGCATGAATCAGACGAATAAGAAGACAACAAAGTTGACAATTTGCGCCGTTACAAAGATTTCGCATGTAACATGCGCCTTGATAATCGGAAAGCCATAGGAAATTAGCAAAAAGAAACACTAAATTGAAAATTAATTCAGCAAACTAATTCAGCGTAAGTAAGTAAACTGTTCAGCCGTTAAAATCACTCCCTATTAATCAAATTTACATGATCATGTCTACTTCTGTAATTACCTCCTCCAAACATAGACTTAATGAATTAGATTATAACTATAAATATTCAAACGTTCGTATGATTGATTTAGCATGCATGCTTTTAAATGTATATATGCATATTTGTTTGTATCACAGGAGTCCATATGGCGTAGGGATCATAAGGTTCTGACCTCTCCTGAGGTATGCTCCAACACTCAGCGATATGCACACAGTTAATTAGATTTTGTATTAAATTTATTCAAATTTTATCAGAAAATTTATGAAAATCGGTCAGAAACAGAAATCTTGCTATGAAACTCCGATATTTTCTGAAGAAAATTTTAGCGGGAAAGTATTTCGGTAAAACAAGCCAAAATAAAATATTTACAATTTTTAGACCAAACACAACCACATATGGAGTGACATGCTGAGCTTATCAGCCAAACTGCAGCATCATAACGCCTTATCAAAGAGTTCCAAATCATTGAGGCGAGGTAAACGTCAACGCTACTCCAGTTTGCCTCAAAATTCTTACTACAGGGCAGCTCACAGACCAGCTTACTACGAAACGTTCGGGAATAACAGCATATATGTACGAGTTCCCGAAGTTGTACTTCGCAATCAAGTGGGCCGAGTAGTTAGAGCCGAAGGCGATGGTCAAGCTTCAATGGCGAAGCTTGTGGTACCCGAAGCCTCAGGTAAGTAGACGTAATTTTCCAATGTGACACAGTGATACGACAATTCTAAATATTCAGATTGGTTCGGAATTCGAAAACATCCATAGAATATCTGCCAGAAAAAGTAATATGCTTGAAAATACTCTAAGCTGTTCTTTTTCTAACGATATAACGTATTGCCTCTCAGAGTTACCTGATAGGTAATCCTGTCTTATCACCACTGTGCGTTCTTATGCTATTAGCAATGCTTTTCATTTCCATTGTTACATAGTGATACTAAAATTCGAAGGAGACAGGTTCTGAGGTCGAAAACATCCATGGAATATCTTCAGAAAAGTGATAATCTTGGAAATTCTGATTTCAGCCTAATTAATAACAATATCAATATACTGTATGGTAAATGTTGTAAATCCTTAAACACTGAAAATTTACTAATATCAAAACGTATTGTTCGGTTAAGCTTGAGGAACATCTGAAAATGTTTGCGCAAAAAATTACTGTAACCTGTAAAATATCTGTTCATTTTCACATCTATTTCGTATGGAACTATATATATTTCCAATGTGGAGCTATTTGCACACATACCGACATCAAACGATAGCCAAAATTACTCTTAAGACACAGGCAAGTTGGCTCCATGTCACTTGAACACAACATTTTCCCAGGGCTGTAGTCTCTAAGACCCTATTGAAAACCCGATTATAATCCGTTTAAATGGCGGAGGCCTGCCAGCTATTCAAATATATTGCTGCTTTTGCGGATTCGCAGTATTATTATACATGTGTTTTGAAAATTATTATATATGTGTCACTCAGGCACTACTGTAACCGAATCAACGGATCGCAAAATGATGAACCGGTGCCATTAAAGGTTGACATTCGCTAGGCTTACGTTTGTCAGATATTCAGAACAGACTATTGAATATCATTTATGAAGACCTTTCGATAGGTAATCCTCTCTTATCGCCCTTATCCTTTTCTTGTTACTAGTATTGCTTTTCCGATACCGCACAATCTTTTCCGTTTAACGCAGATATAACGGGTACATTCGCAAGGTCTATTCGTAAACTGAAGAAATATTTTGCCTTTTACAATATAATTCAGGGAATGATCCGTAAATAATGAAAACATTGCATAGCCTAGCAACAGTTTAAACTTCTGCACATACTAATGAAAGTTTTTACTGTAAATTTGTAGTTGCATGTACATTTAAAAAATGTAATCGGTGATTAAAATATGCACCGCTGATTGAGACCAATATTGATAACAATGGTTTGGAGGCAATAATCCGTAATGCTAGTGTCTACTGCAAACCTAACCGAAACTGCTATATATATAGAAAATAAATTGTAGGAAGTGTTACATGCCAATGCACTTGCTTACACCTTACTCATTTTAAGTATGGCTAAGATTTTTATACAAATTCACAATGTAACCTAGCCACTGCCTACGTATATACATTGCGGTTTGTGTTTGCCATAAAGTTGGTCATAGAAATCTCAATTCAGAGCGATCATCCCGGTCCGGTTCAGATTCACTTTCTGGTGTTAACGGGCTTCCGGAATAGCGAGGTCGAAGGGAGGAATCTATTTGAACACAAGTGACGGTACTTCGATAATATATTAGCATCTCGGTATTAATAATACTAGTTGATTTGATGGAAAATTAAAGAAGAATTGCATGGTTTTCTCCATCATATTATAAACTGCTGAATATGATTTAGACCCGAGCCCCTGGTTTCGGGGAAGGGAAAAAGAGGGTTGTCCTATGGGTAGCAATGTGCATTGTGCTCTCACTAAAATCTTTCCTAGCCCCCGGTTTTGGAATCAGGTCCAATTTTTAACTTTTGCAAGATTGCTATCCTCCAATTTCTATAAGAATAGCAGCAAATAGAATCAGACATTTTGTGAAAATAGCATCTGCTATGATACATTTGTTTGGATGAAAGTGCATCCACCACCACATCGGGCCTCCTGGAAACACAACAAGAGGCTATATTATGCAGCGGATTTAATAATTGAAACTGAAATATAATTATACTGCAATCACAATAAGTATTCTCTTTGCGGCCAACGTTACCACTAAGAGGACGGCGTTTTTCCATCAGCTCTTAGTCCACTATATGTGCTAAAATCAATACTGTTAGCTAAAATATTCATCAAGTACCCGCATATCTTTCAACTACATTTCGATTCCCTTTAAGTAATTGGTCACCGCAGCAACTTCTTAAATGCAGGTAATAAACAGTAATAATATTTTATACTGCTGCTGAAGACGAGACTTGGACGTTTTTGTTGGACCTGATCTTAGTGTGTCATGAAAAGTCGTATGCCATTAAAGTACATGTTTAAATGAACATACATGTAACCGCTAAATCATACCTGAATTTTCAGTTTTTTAATTAGACGGTCCGGACCTGCAGACCGGTCGGGCTGGCCGTTAGCTTTAGCGCTATTCAATTTTGCAAAATCAAACATTAAAATATACAAAAAAATCGCAAAAAGGCAGATTCAAATTTCAGAGCAATACAGTTTTCATAGATTGTTATTCCATATAAATTTTGATCAAATTTTGAGCTGAAAATTAGAACCATAAATTAAACGCAGATTAATCTTTTCGAATCAATAATGACACCAGATTTGAAAGTGAGCGCATAAAATCAAAAACCGTATACTTGTTTTGTAAGAAGTATAAATCTTTGACGTAACCGCGTTTTTTAAAAAAATAAATAATCTACTATATTATGCGCGCGAAATCTGGCTAAAATTTTATCATGATGCCATATTTAGTTACTTAAATAATTGTGGGTTTAAAAATGTTTTTTTTAAATTATACTGATGGTGCACAATGCCGCGATGCATTCAAACAGATCTATAGCAGCATAGAAATATTGATGGGTGATCTACCGCTAAAACTCACCGCCTAACATTGTATCTAAAATTTTGCTTTCTATAGGGAATTTATGTACATGTATTTGTATATATAGAATACATGAATTTATATTTCTACTTGTATATATATGTCTATGATATAACAAAGCCATGAAATTACCGAATGTAGCGTGTCCCGTGTAGCAACACACCTGCTTAATAATTTCCAAAAAAATTTTAGCATACTCTATCACATCTCCACAAACTGGTTCTTCAAACCCGTCACTATGTGCGTCATACGTCGGTAGCCGTGGACCTCGTGGTCAAAAAGGCTTTGTCGGTCTGCCAGGTATTGAAGGCGCGAGAGGTAAACCCGGTATTCCAGGAATTAAAGTCCTATCTTTGGCATTCTCAAACCATAGCGCTGACAGAAGCAATGGTCCATATTCAAGTGGAGAATCGAGTTCGTCAGGCTGCATAGTGTGCCCAGCGGGTTTGGCAGGACGTCCTGGAAATCACGGTGCTCCAGTTAAGTCGTTTTATCCTTTGCAGATTTTCTTACCTAATTGACATTAAGCTTGAGATTCTAATAACTGGACACGAAAACTGTTTACAAAAATATGATCGACAAGACAAATAATTTATGTGTATGTATACATACATGCAATTCTGGTTATACCTAAATATTTCAATCAAATGGTCATATAAACTTATGTCATGCCTTTCCCACATAATTTCTGACGTTTTACGAAAAATCCCGTCGTGTTAAATGAAATACTATCCATTTTTTCAGAGTCGACAATTAAAATACTTTCTATGAAATTTAAGAGAAGGTTCTTTGATTTTTGCACCACCAGATATTCTTGCACCTAACTGTGTGGTGGGTATATCAATAACGCCGAGGTATACCGCATATTAGTAAACGCAACAGCAATATTTCTACACAGCAACAGTAGGGTAGTAGTCTTTACAGTATTGCACCTAAATGTGCGGTGGGTAGATGCATATTGTCGAGGTATAACGATTAATAAACACGGGAATTTGAAACTGGACATGATTAACAAGAAATTATTTCGTGGATAATCATCACAAAAATTTAGATTTCAAGAAAATGTCAACGAAAAATTTTGTTAAAGTTGCTAATTTTGGACAGTTCCGCAGCACTGCTGGACATCAGTCGAAATAGTTGCAGGCCGGCCAGTACAACGACTGGATGGCCAGCCGGCCACAGAGAAATTATCACCAGCGCCCAGTTTGTAGACATAACAGTTTGAAATCACAATTTAACGCTATTACAATACATTGACCAGCCGGTGTGAAACCAAAGATTTCAATCCAACACTAAAAAATATTACTAGCGGCTATGACACATCTTAGAGTTTGGGTACTTTGTGTTGCTAATAGTCTATGTCTATATTTCAGTTGCTAATAGTCTATAGATATGACACATGATAGAGCTCGGGTACTTTCTGTTGCTAATAGTCTATATTTACATTTCTGTACCTTATTATTGTGGATTGAAGCGATAGCGGATCATCAGCACTTTACACAGCTGAATGTATAACATATTATATACGATTTACTGTTGTCGCTGCGAAAAGACATATTAATTTTATTAGTTTGTTTATAGTTTTTTTACAAATCAAAATGGATCACTACGATAATTCTGCTTCAGTTTTTTAAGACCTGTAGCTTGTTAGTGAACACTGGTGACCATAAAGGCCGTTGACTGACTGAAACTGGTCTGTGAGATTTCTTTCATATTTGTGTGTATTCGTCTGAGTCTTCATGAGTGAAAGTTGCATAATTCTTCTGATTTTCTCCACTTGTACAGCAATTTTCGAAAACTTTCTAGTGAGTTCGTTGTATATACTCCGAACATATTGAGTAACGTAATGGAATAATTGACCACCGAGCGCTTGTAAGCCGATGTTGGAACAGCATTAAGCAGTTAGACATTTAAGAATAAAAGGAATCAAATTTACCGCTATAAATTTTCTCCTTACGTGCACATGCGCTGTAAACGTTTGCACTTTACTGAAACTACTCCCATTGTATAAGATTATGTAATAAAATTTTACATGTTATTTTTAAAATGAGGTGTCTTATTTCTTCGTGTAAATTTGTTTGAAGTCAACGGTTGCCGTTAGAAACATCCGTACTTTAACGTACAAATTTTAGTCGAATCGGTGCACCCAATAAAAATTTGAGATGAGTAAAATCTGGCAACGACTTTTCTCCAAGATAGATGATTTATCGTAGGTTGTTTGCTACCAAGAGCTATAGGAGAGTAATAATTTCCTCAAACATAACACCGGATGCTACAGACACAGTGAAAACCTGAACCATGCCGATCCATTCACCAGCAAGGTACAGACCGATGAGATTAAATTTTCACCCTAAATATAGATTTGAGCATATCATTTCTTCATAAGAGATATTTCAATACTGCTGGAATAAGATCTAAGCTAGCATCCAATCCGCAATATGAGCTAAATCGGGCAACACGGAAACATATCATCGCTTATAACGGAATATTTGGGTTGACTTTGGACAGAAACTGGGTGTGGTTTAGCAGCTGATGCACAACCACTGGAGAAAACGCGTAAATTCTTGAACCGCGCATTCGAATAGAGAAGGTTAACCACATCCACCAGAAAAATGTGTCTTTCTTAGAATTATCAAGCCCGAAATGAGTAGTTTTGAAGATACGGCGGAAATTTTGGCTCCTATCGACTCAGCACGAAGATGCAGTACAGAAAATATTCACTTCGACCATATTTGTGACAAAGTTAGTTTTGGACTTTTTTGGTTCTTAACTTCTTGGCCCCATAATTTTCGAAAAAAAGTTTCTCCATAAATGAGTAATTTCTTGTATCAATACGAGCCCCGTCGAATGGTGGTAAAATCGGCGGAATTCACAGGTTAACGACTTAGTCATAAGATTAGGAATTCACATAAATGGGACTAACTGCTTGACCCGTAAACCGGATCAGCTAATTTTACCATAATTCAGCTCAACTCGTCAATATGATTCGAATGGCATATAAAATAGAATTATATTCATTTATCGAGACAATATATTTTCGAAAATTTTAAATACCAAGGAATTGAGATCTAATAAAACCCAAAAATTTTATTGTAATAAAAATGAGCTAAATGACTATTTTCTAAACTGTCTCGTCGAGCTGAGTCGAATGATACCAAAAGTTCTGCTGTTCCGCTGATATAGTGCAGCGTGAATAGTATGAGTGCTTTAACTATGCATTAATGGATAAATATGATCATACTAGAATATATAGATTATAGTTTTAACTCTTTCCTTATTAAACTAAATGGCTTTTTGCACAATCTTGAGCAACCAATTGCGCAACCAACGCGGACTAAACCTGGATCGTTTTGGTGTGACCCTCTTACGCCAGCCAGTACGCTATTTGGGAGCTGTTGTCAGTTCCTTAAGGAACCTCACAAAGCACGAATCATAACGCACGCGCTCATGCACGACGCACGACAAACTCAGTTAGTGCATAATTTTGCAATAAACGCTGCGACAAATGTATCACTTTAAGATCGAAAGGGTTAATTTAACGTTTTCCCGAACAAAGGAAATTTATAATTTCGTAATTAATATGTGCGAGAACCTAGGGTATATATCCAACAGTAATATATATTTTAGGAAAACCGGGCCGCAAAGGCAGGCCTGGAACACCTGGCATGGATATGCGCCTAGGTCCACGTGGTTCGCTTGGTCCAATGGGAACGCCAGGGCCGCCAGGAACTGTTGGTACGCAGGGACGTAAGGGACCTCCTGGCCGTGACGGCAAGTCAGGTAAAGGTGCGAAGGGTCTAAAAGGCTCGCTTGGATCATTTGGTTACCGTGGAAAAGACGGACATCACGGCGGAATCGGTCCAAAAGGTGACCGTGGCCGCAAGGGCCGTATGGGTCCTCCTGGGCAGCCAGGAAAACCAGGCGTCGACGGTCGTAAGGGCATGCGAGGTAAAATTGGCGAGAGCGGCCGAGACGCTCACTACTGCCGCTGTGCTCCGAGAACTGGTGGGGCGATAATTAGCGATGGTGGTTCTGTTGTGGAGCCTGGGAGCTATGGTCCAAATATTATGAGAAAGTCTGCCCGACGGCCTACTGAAATAAAGGCTACCAGCAGTAATGCCGCTGTGGAAACATACAATAACGTGAAGCACAGCGAGAAAATTGCTAAAGACATTGAACAATATCTGGATACGAAGCTATCGAATGCATTTCAAATGCTTTTTGCAATCGATAATGATGAAAAACAATTACAGCAAAACCGCGTTGACACTAATGTGCCGATAAACTAGTAACATTGCAAAGTATAACAAGGCGAAGATTCTTTGATATTTTATTAAAAAAATTTGTGCAGATTCCTTCTGAATTGTGTTTCAGTGAGATGCAAAATTATGATTCGATTTTTCAACCTTTTATAAAATTACTTTAAATGTGTGTAATGCTTAAAGAGATATTATGAAATGCAATAGCGACTAACGTATTATTTGTACTATACGGGAAGATCGGATAATTAGTAGGAGGATAACAAACAAAAATTGATATTTCACCAAGGATTTTGACTTTAGACTACCTATGCGTGTACCCAAGGACTTTGACCATACATAATTTTCGGTGACATGCATCTCAGTCATCAGTTAGAATCTGCGCCTCAAAAAACAAGGTATTTTTAAATAAGATTAGATGAGCTCAAGTAATCTCACACTCCCGGGTTTAATCTCCCAAGAGAACTTATAAGATATAGCATAATTGTCAGATTTTACAAAATTAAGTAAATAAGTTAGTGTGAGTAATATCATGACGGATTTATTTATTAGCAAGAAAACTATATCATTGTCGTTAACTCCATTCAAAGAACTTATTATTAAAATTTACAAGTCGGCAATATTAACAGAATCAACTTCTTACTGAAGACATCTATATTCATTTCACTCTTTACCTCTATAGCTAGTTGTGATGTTAATTATAAAATGATATAATTGTTTTTGTATTCTTGGCAATTCATTTCAAGCTAAGCTGATACAAAGATAAGGCTTTTTTATAACGGATATTTGTGCTCAAGGAATAAATTCAAATAACTAAAATACAGGCATAAATAAATACACAAATCGAGTACGTATGACTACAACTATTTCTTTTTCTGTACAGGTTTTTAAAGTAAAAATCTCCACAGTAAAGCTATGTGTATTGCCACTTCTCGACAGTGTCAAGCACGCTGTGTCTTCTTGCAGTTTTATTGACAGTATGCGGCATTATTTCATCAACGTTCTTGTGACCACCGTTCTTATGGTATATTGACAAGGCGTTCCTATGGTATATCGAGAATTTGAAAAAAACTACACCGAACAGTTGACTAATGGACCGTATTAGCTAAAGTCGGTGTCCGTAACATTCGCGCCAAATTGATAGCTAAGGGTGTGTGCGACACTGTAAAGAAAAAATATAGTAACTAGGGGTGTGTCCTACACCTTCGTAAATTGATTTACAGTATGAGCGTCATCCTGTCTATACTGTAGGTTCACGACTACAAGGGGACAAAAGTTCCAAACAGCGGGGACATTATAACGTGAACGCCGCATAATGTTTTTGTACCAGTAGTATTCGGATGTAAATCAAATTATCCATCGGGTCTACGAAAAAAAATCACATTTAGACATTTCTTCAAACAATGACAACCCGTGCACGTCATGTTTTTGCCGTATCTTTTAATACTTTTATAAATCATTGCATTAAATTTGTGAACAACTATTTGTACTTCAGATAAACACGAATTTATTCGATTAATCTGGTTGTATCGTTGCAGCACTACAGCAAACTAAAACTCTAGGATTTCGGTATGCGTTGAAAAATTGCCTTAAATCACATTCCAATTTTTCAATAGCTTTTTAGCAACACAAGAACAAGTGGTGTTTAGACTTGCGTCTCGGTTTTACAGTCCGAAAATTACGTATTTAAGTCCGTGTAGTGCAACAGTGTTCAGCATTTTAAACCAATGTTGCAAATCAACACCAGACCAGCCAAGGAATTTAAATGACAGCGCTTTGTGTCTCATAACTTTGCAAAGCGTTTACGTCTCCAATGACTACGCAGACGCCCCACTAACAAGTTCAAACTTTGCCTAATTGGTTATCACCCGGATTGTGATAATTGCCGATAGGCTAGAAAGAGTAGTTTGTATTTTCTTTAAAGCGAGTAGATTGTTGTTTGTTGAAGCTGCTCCATAAAGATTGGAATTTGCGAAAATTTACTGCGTGCAATTTTGTACTTACCGAAATATTTATTACGTTTCTATTTTCTTTGAAACCTGCTATCCGGTACAGTTTTGCCGATTTGCAATACGACTTTCAGGTTGCAGATGCTCAAAATTTCTGTCGCTATGATCGAATGAATACGCTTTCGCATATTGATAAGCGTATTCAGTGGAAGTGAAGAGTCGTCCTAGATATCTTATTGAACATTTGTATAAAGGTTCGATAAGAAGTTATTCTGCGCTGATTAAGCTTTTTCTTCTTGCTATAATGTCCATTTCTAACAGTCTTGAACAAACTTTTGCCACAGATTTCGACCCTGGTTCATTTGGATGCGAGTATGGTACGCTAATCACTCAACAGCATCTATAAGATGTTTCTTAGTTCCTTAAAGTACCTTGCAAAGCGAGCGAACACCACACGCATACGCGTGCTATAAGAATCTTCATTAGTCCATCGCTTCATACCGCCCGCTATGACAAATGTGTCACTTTAAGAACGAAAGGGTTAAATGTTGAAGTAAATTGACTGCTATTAGTTGTTACTGTCACAATCCATCTGCTGAAGATGATTGAAGAACCTGTATTACATTAGAAGTAAAAGAATAATATAGTAATAACTACATATAATACATATGATACAATTGATATATACAAATGATACTGTGACATATGATATAAATGATTACCAAAGATTGAGATATTAAGCGTTAGGTTCGTGTGAAAATTGATTTCGATCACAGCGACGTGTTATACAGCACTATTGACACTAACAGCAAAAAATTTACTCTCTTGCGGTAAAGTTATTTTTCTTTGGTAAAATGAAATCAAACGATGAAGGAATGAAAATGAATTATGAAAATACAAAAGTAACTCTAAGTACAGAACCTATTAATTTTTATACCAATAAAAATATCGGAAGCCGCTCGCATATGAAAACAAAGGTTTAATGACTCTAAGTACAGAACCTATTAATTTTTATACCAATAAAAATATCGGAAGCCGCTCGCATATGAAAACAAAGGTTTAATGACTCTAAGTACAGAACCTATTAATTTTTATACCAATAAAAATATCGGAAGCCGCTCGCATATGAAAACAAAGGTTTAATGACTCTAAGTACAGAACCTATTAATTTTTATACCAATAAAAATATCGGAAGCCGCTCGCATATGAAAACAAAGGTTTAATGACTCTAAGTACAGAACCTATTAATTTTTATACCAATAAAAATATCGGAAGCCGCTCGCATATGAAAACAGAGGTTTAATGACTCTAAGTACAGAACCTATTAATTTTTATACCAATAAAAATATCGGAAGCCGCTCGCATATGAAAACAAAGGTTTAATAACTTATATTTTGGGCCAAAATCTATTTAACTTTATTTTAGTTTTCAGTCATTATTAATCTGGGAACAGCCGAACCGAGTTTTGTTTTGATAGGGCTCATATTTTCGTAGTATATATGTTCACTGGTGGAATTTTGCTTCTCCATCAAAGTTGTACCTTTTAAGAAGAAAATGGTTATATAAAAGTTTTCCATACCAATATCTTCGTGTGTTTTTGCTGCTATGACTCAAATTTAGCATATATATTTTTTATTTTGACTCAAATTTCTAATTTATCGTTAGTAGGTATCTCTTTGTGCTTTCAGCATTCATATGTCTTTTTCATGTTACAGGAGTACCGAACCAAACTGTTGTATACAATACGGGCTTGAATAATCAAAACACAATGTTAAAAAGATTATTCAGGAACAGTTCAATATTTAACTAGTTCCACTATCTGAAAACTCAATTAAGTTGAATTTTGCTTAAACAAATGCATTTATTTTCGTAACAGAAGTATGTCAAAGTAAAGATAATGAATGGACGAGAATTAGCGACAAGCATAATGCAAATGTCGGTGTCTGGAAACATATGTACAGGTGTCACCGTAGGAATTTGATTACAGCAGTATACTTTAAGGCATAGTTATTGTCAAAAACAATAGGTTAATTTGCGCCGTGAGAAAGTTTACATACGGCCTTTGGGACGTTGAATACAAGTACAGTTGTTATTATCCTGTTTAGTCGTCATACTGCGGTAAAATTTTTAATTTTCAATTAAATATATGTCTGTAAAACCTTTTTCTAAAGGTAAGCGGAGTTTAGCGGTTGGATTTTTGAAGCGTTCATCTGACAAGAGTGGACAGTGCAATGAAACATGGGAGGAAAATGTAAGTCAGATGAAAGCCAAAAACAAAGCCAACCCATGAACAGATATCTGCTGTCATAATTTAGTATAACCCCCTCCCCCCGAATGAGCGGCCCCTCAAGCCATATGAAACTCCCCTCCGCCAAGCAAGTAAAAAGAAAATTTTAGCTAAAGCAGGCACGAATTGTGTTAAAATAGTTAAAAAATACGGAAAATCAGGAAAAAATTTTGGTACACTGACAAAAATCGGCGGGTTGAGCAAAACAGGGTTTTGAGTTCTTATAAATTCTAAAAAAAGCCCATTCCGACTTAGCCTTTATTCTTACTCTCAGGTTTATATAAAATAAAAAAATTATGGTAGCACTAAGGCTTACGCTTAGCATATTGAGAGCGACATAGCACGTATTTAACTCATCCTTATACGTTATATTGACAATAAACAGAGTCTTTATAAACCTTTATATATAAATATATATACATACATATATATGTTATAAAATTCAATAGAGTGTTTGGAGTCCAAATATTCAGTGTACAAAAAATGCAGTACTGAATACTCTGCAGTTCCTAACGGATGCTTACGAAAAGCGAATTCGCGGATAGGCGAGCCTCGTCTACCAAACAAACAATAAGCACAAACTCTACTTTTTGTTGGGCAAAACATGTATTTATTACGTCTTCTAAAGTAAGTGCGACTTTTTTCGATAACAAATGATATAACCATTTTGCACGTTCCTTATTTAACGTTTCACGGCTCTATTGCATGATACGTGTTTCATAATATAACGTCGATGTTGCACGTTCCATATTTCATATCCATATTGTATGATCTATACTTTAAGTCATTATTACATGTTCAATGTTTCTTGTATATGGTGCATGATTCATGTTTCACGTCCATATTATATGTTCCCTATTTTAAGCCAATGTTGCATAATCCATATTTCAGCTCCATATGACATGTTCCATATTCCATGTCCATGTTTCATTGCATATTACATGTTCCATATTTTATGTCCACGGTCTATGTTTTACATTTTATGTCCGTGTGATTTGTCGCTTGCTGCCATGTTTATGTTTTTCCATGATGTGTCGTTTAAAATAATAGGCCGGATGATTTATAATCTTCGCATAAATGAAAAGCAAAATTTATTCAGTTGATTCAACTTGTTGTCTAAACACAGCATAATATTATACCAACTCCTCAGTACTAAATTTTGTAACAACCCAACTGCACCCAACCGGACATTCAATAATCGAATACGTGTTCTATCAAGCATTAGCAATTCCGACATTAACTCAATTCTTTGACGTTACAGTTCAAATATGTTCCCTTGTTTTTCAAAATTTCCTCCCAATTTTATACAAAATTTCAGTCTTACATCACCACCTTTATAGATTGATTATATTGTCCCAATTTTTAAAAAAAACATCCTCAAAACGTATCTGTCAAATATCTTTATTTGCGCTTTCAACTATGTTAAAATTTCCAGTTTTTACGAACGACAATAATTTTCATTGAACATAAACAAAAACATATTTTAAATATTTGAAATTTGAATTTTTGCCCAACAAAATTTATGATTAATGTATATGCGTCGATGTTTTACTCAGCGGTGCCATAAAAAGGGAAGGGGGTGGCTTTGAATTTCCCCCTAGTGACCCCCACCCCACTTTTGGGCGACTCTCCCCTCACTTGTGACTAGCGTGCTGCGCAGCTGTGAGTACTTATGTAAAACTGTAAGAACTAAATACATATACGTTCTTTAAAATTATGTATAAAATACACTAATTTAATTTGTATACGTTTATAGATATAGGTAAAAACGTTACTAAATACATATATATTATAAATAAATTGGCAGTTCTAGAGAATTTTTACGGAGATGACAGCAAATTTTTCTAATAGCTTTATTTTTCAATTTTTTGACACATTGGTCTACGCTGAAATCATTATCTGGCTTTCCGCCCTCGCTCAAGCTGAACATGTATATGCTATATAATGCGTATGTAGCGGTTTCCCACAGCCAAGCACACAACAGAATAGATTAGAGAAAATTATAAGATAAATGAAAAACATAAAAAAACCGCTGTATCATTAGTAGTTTACATAAATTTTAAAAGATAAAAATTATTACATAGTCAACCCGCGGACACTGCAAACTGAACGGCTTGTTTTATAATAAGAAAATTTTGGATAGAAAAATTTAATCAGTAAAATGTAAAAACGCTATGATAGCTTTTTTAATTAAGAAAGCACCTTACCTAAATAGATCAATATAACCACTTTCGCGAGTTTTGGCCAGGGACGTTATCAGCGTGCGGGTCATGAGAATCAGGACTCCCAGTTAGTGTGTTTATTCATTTGGTAGTCTTGTTTCCATTGCACATTTATATACTTTATTATGTGTATAGTTGAATTGGCGCTTTTGAGCTCGTGGTCATTTTGCTCGGTTCGCACCCACATCGCTTTTCAAAGTGTGGCTACGCTCATGTCAATACACAAATGTCTATTAAAATAAGTAGCGTTTAGGGTGCAAATTGACAAAAATTGAGGTAAAATTAGCGCGAATAAAGAAATTAAGAAAAATTTATCACTAATTGGGAGAAATTGCGGAAAAGTAGTGAAAAACTTTGAATTTATACAAATAGAAAAAATTTACCACCCCTGACACAGCCTCTCTCCCCACCCCCAATCCCATCTACCTCAGCTTAGCTGATTTATCTTCAACAAATATCATTTTAGTACAATATCTCCCTGCCATTAAACTAATGATGCAACCCCACCGGTCTGGATCGCTAAAAATTGAAACGTAATAGTACAAAGCAATTCAAAATTGTCCAATTGTTAAAATTGCAATGTCCAATTGCGTGAATGCAATGGCGACTGAGAAAGTAATTACGACAGGATTAGCAACAGTATACAAACTGCAGCAACTATCCAGACAGTAGAAGGTCATAGGGGATTGCCCCCTGAGGCGTCGGAACCTCCGTCTCTTCCTGACGGCGCCGCAGGCGTCCAACCCATAGGCCCACCCTCTCTCGACGAACGGATGACCACCTCGGGTTTCCGGCTACGCTCTGGAACCAAGGACCTGGAGCATATATAATTAGAAGCTATTTTTTTCGCTCGACAGTAGTCGTCCGGTCAATCCTATTGCTTCACGAACACAGGCTACTACTTCGATCGGATATTAAGAGACGATCAGATAGAAACTTCGAGTTTTACATCAAGGTAAAATTAAAATTTGTTGAGGTTAATACATAAATTTTAGCTTAGCTGTGAAACCAAAAGTGGGACAACGCGCTATGTGCGAACAGTTTTTAATTTGCAAACATGCATATATATCAACTAGTGATGCATCCGGAACAATTAGCAGTTCCGCAATGACCTACCGTTTTAGAAAGATGAGAATATATATATAAATCAAATAAAGTTTAACGATTCCACTTCTGTTGCCTAAGACTTTGGATTATAACGCCTGTTATCGATCAAGATTTAGTTGGGAGTATATACAAACATGCAGCTGAAATATATATATTATACTTGGACAACAGTATTAATTACATGCAGGTAATATCACGGAAACTAGTCATGCTCTGAGGGAGATATTAGGTACATACAGTACATTGGTGTTCAAAGCCCGTCAATGTAATCTGTTAGGCCAGGGGGCAACCAAAATTTCTCCCCAATATTTGATCATTATTTTCCCCAAAAATTATTGTAGTTTTACTCATTTCTAAAATTGTGCATGTGGGTGCGGAAATCAGCTGTAAATGTGGCTTATAAGAGGATGGCCTTTAGTATATATGCGATGTTCACCTTATTTTTCCAAAGTTTGGAACTTTTTTAATCTGTAGTCGTGACCATACCTTATAGACGTCACACCCGTGCCATAATTCATTTTACAGGGTATACATCACATCGCAGTTACATTTACTGTGTCGTCTATGCCTACTAATATGGGTAGGAGGAACTGTCCTACTAACGTGCGCACCCTTCTCTCGATGAAGCTGATCCAGCGTGGGAGGTAAGTGTTACACCTCCCACGTACTACCACCAGCTCTCTATTCGCGTGGCGAGGGCGCCTGAAAAATACTAGCAAAAACTGAAATTAGGGAAAATAAGCAAAAATTAGGTCAACATTTTGAGTGCCCAAAAATTTATCCACCCTAACAAACAAAGCTGACCAACTGATTCCTCCATCGGAGATTGATCTATTCGAAGCACCGACTGATCCCCATGCATGCTGTCCCCGTTCCTACCATTTTCCGGCGAATTAAGAGTATCGAACACCGTCGGTATCTAATGCGGTCTATTATCTATTGTGTTTTGAACATCTCGATATTTGCACCTATATACCTGTTGACAAGATGGTATGCCGCTCGCCGTCAAAAAACTAGAGAAAACATGGTGTCTTCGATACCGTCAGGAAATAACACCCCTAGATTACTACCCTTGCAAAAACTTATAAAAACATTGGGAGTAAGGCACCCTGTTCTCGAGAGTATGCCTGCCACTGGTTTTAACGCACGGGGGTACCTTGGTTTTAAACCTTGATATTATAACGTAAACGCTGCAATAGTTACAATGTCGCAGTGCAGTTGCGTTTCATTTTATATCATAACGAACATATATTAAACAATCTCACGGCGGATTTAGCATGTATCACATTGCTTTCCATGAACGTAAAACGGCAAAAACATACGGATGGTATTTTCATCGAATGCATGATTCAGTTCGCTCCAGCTTTATTCGCTCCCCAAAACAGTGTTTGAAGTTCCAAAAATTAGATGCACAAAGCCAGTTTAATTATGTGAACATCAGTATTTCAATAAAGAAGCAAAAACTTTTGAACGTACAAGGTTTAGTTAGCGATCCACGATTAGACTAAAACCACTAGAAGGTACTTAGTAAAGCGGAGATTGACCGTGTCAAGTTAGAACATAGAATGCAAATTGGAAGCCACAATATATTAACTGCTGTTTGAAAAAATATTAATGATGTCCCGCTCACATTAATTCAGCACAGTAGAAAATTTTATTGAGTGCAAAAGGTTACATAACATGAAAGACATCAATAGAGTTCTGTAGACTAATGCGGTGTTTACATTATACATTGCCCATGTGAAAATTTTGTCCGATGTACTGCTTACTGCCTGCTTAACATAATTAACGATATGGTGTATAGGCGATCTGCACTACATTCAGAGCAAATATGTAGTGTTTTGGACCCAATCAGCATTTCCGTGCGTTGTCATTGACACCATGAATGTCCGAGGAAAGCTACTTTGAAGTTTTTCCGCTGAAAGCAGTCTATGCGCTGCAAGTTTTATCCATGCATATCCAGTGCAAGACTATAAATAAATGGTATCAGTTAAAAGATACAATCAACTGGCATAAGTAATTTGATGATTGACTTTGCAATTTTTCCCACCTTTATTAAAACTATTCAAACATATGGTGTTAAAGATACTAATAACATATTGCATACGGTGTCCGTGAAAAAGTTGGAGGCATTTTTGCATATAAATCTGATAGTTGAATAGCGATGACATTTTTGTATTATACTGCATTAGCCAATCAAAGACAACAAATATATCTTGAAAATTTTTGAACAAAACCTAAACATAAGAAAACATCACGTTTCGTCACAATTTTCTATTACAAATTATAGTCAAATTTTCGGCTCAAATTTTAACATAAAAGTTTGAGTGTGAACACACCTTTGACATTCTTCATTACATTTGCTTTAACATCACATCACATGTTAAAGTATGCTTTAACATCACATCACATCTTAAAGTATACAGTACAAAAAAGCTAACAAAAAAATAACAAAGTGACGATTTGCAAAGTTAAAACATAGAATAGTGAAAAAAACACAACATAAGCAATGTTACATCAAGCAAGTACAATTTTATCAAGTACAACTTGAACGCCTAGTACAATTTCATACACAAAAACCCATAATTTAAATGTATAACAAACAGGAAGATATTAGCCGGTGCAATTACTTGGATGTGGTTGCCATCATTCGTTTAAATGCACATTTACGCACAACTTACACTCGAAAAACAGCAATACTATACCGGCGAAATAACGATTTCGACGTTCAAGTAGTACCAGACGTCATGACGTTGCGCTGCCTTTCTTACCAAGCACGTTGCATGAATTTTTATAAATTAATCTTTTCTCGCAAACACGTTTGATACGGTTTACGTTCTGATGCCATACGCTACCCGAGTTTTTCGCGGGGCGTGCGTTTGCACGGGATATGTTATTGCGAGGTTCCTTAAGGAACAAAGGAAAAGCATGTAGAACGTGCAGCTGCTAGCGCAGGTGGCTGGAACTGAAAGGACGCAGGATCAATCCACGCGGAGACGAAAGTTTTTCAAAAATTCATGCAGCAAAGGTTAACCAGAATTTCGATTATCGCTCGAATAACCTTTCCTGTCTAGTGTAACACATTTCGTACCACGTACATTGTGAAGTGTGTGTGTTGTTATTCGCTCGCTTCGAGCTTCCTTAAAGCTCGCGCCTAAACAATCCTAGGTTCAATCCGTTGATGCGGAAAAGATTGTTCAATATTGCATGAAATACTCATTGATTCATGTGTCAAAGGGCTAAACGCTCTTAGTTTTGAAATATAATTCTGGCATTCTATTCCTCAATGAATATACATTGTTTAAAACAGAACGACAGCAGAAATATAACAAACGTGTAAGAAACACACAGCTTCGACAACAGAAAAGCTTTAATAAAGCGGTCAACTGTGCAATAATTCTTTTTGTTTGTCTCTGACATGCAAAATTTGTCTCTATTGGTGAATTGTCGTAAAAACTTCTCATAGAGAACTACAGCTATGTTAATTTTTTTAGAGTTCAGTTTTCAGGGCAGATAATGTCAACTTTGCTTGCAGGGTTCAACAACAGCTCATATTTTCGGAGCAGCTGTTTTTAAACTAAGAAGACAGAGTTTAAAGACAACTACGCTAAATGGTGAATTTTTTCATGTTTGACTAAATTTCCGACTACCTACCCACATTCGCTGTTTCCCCTCTCTATGCAAGTAGGTAGCAATACACTTACCAGTAGACTACACTATAAAAGCCAAAGATGTTCATGCAAAGTTAAATAGGTATATCTGAAGTCTGAATAAAATATGAAAGACAAGACCAAAACTTAAGAAAGCAATTATTACGTTTTCAGTTATGCATGAGTAAACTTAAGCTGTGCCCCTTACCATTCTCTTTTGTCAAAAGCAATTGCCGTTCAGTTGTTCACTGAACACAAATTTCAGTTTTGCAGTAAAGAACAGAAATTAGTCCGTGTCATATTTCATACGTTATAATTTGAAAATGTTCGCGAACACATTGGTGTTAACGTACAGGGGCCGAATTGCATTCACTAATGGCGTTATGGAACAGAAAAATGTCGAAATAGGATACGGCTATTGAAATCCGAGTTTTGTTCCCTAAGTTTTGTACACGGTGTCAAAAGAAGATGGTGTTGGGCGCATCTTAAGTTTACTCCTGCAAAGTAGCCAGATAAATTGAGCTTGTCACATTTAGCTAAGACCGCGTCAAATGTTGAATCACCTTCCAAATATGCTGAGTGTACAGGATTTTAGCTGTCATGGTCCAGCCCAATCAGACATATAAATGTCTCCTTCCGTAACAAACCACTAAACCTCAATATGTATCCTACAAAAAGGTTTTGGTTACTACTAAAAAGGTAATAAAGAAGTAAACGATAGTATAAACTAGATATATATAAACGATATAACATGCTAAATGAAAATCAGACACAAATTACAACGAACCTATTACTACACAAATAATACAGATCAAATACACGGAGCACATATAGTCACCAGGGAATAACCGGAATTCCAGTTTCGACGAAAATCGTGTTCCGGTTGCGGTTCCGGCAAAGGGCAAAACCCATACCGGAACCATAATTCCGGTTAAAAAATTTTGTTTGAATTTTTCCACATTTTTGCTTCATCTGTGGTCTAAACATAATGTATTATACATATATGCGGCCCACAGACCCATATATAGAATGACCAGGTTCCAATACAACCAAGCAAAAGAAAAGATAATTCAGAATTTTGCCGTTTCAAACGTACGTAGGGCGCATAATTTAAGTAGAAATTTTTCTTCTTAACCTGCAGAAGTTTGTTAACAAAACAAAGCCAGATCGATGCTTGTAGCAGCTATTTTACATATTCAGAAGTCTGTGGGGTATGTTCGACTTAAACCGGTCCAACTCGGTAAGAGAGTATGGATTACGTAGAAGTACTTAGCCTTGAGATTGGCTAACATAAATTGCGTCAAGCACCAGCCAGTGTGCTTGGCTTATAAACTTTGTAAATCAGTCAATATTGAAGTAAAGTTATCTGCAACAAAGATGACAAACTGCTTTTTTGGCAATGAACCGTATTTCTTGAACTGTGCGAGCAGTATCAGTTTTTTCATTTATAGCATTCTGATTAGAAAATTATCATTTCACTGACGGGAACCGTTTGCCCGACACTAGCCTAAACAGTGTCTCTGACCACTATTTCAGAAAATTACCTTCTATTATTTCTCTTAGAATCATATAAACCAGTAATTTCAAGTTTCCTACAGAACAACATGTAACAAACTTATGTGTACTAAAGGGAGACGACTGGAGACCGTGCGAAAGTGTTTAATCTACGCTCCATGCGTTGTACGCACATTGAATTCGACGCAGTACACGCAAGGGTGTATAGTGGAAAATATTTTGCTCTGTGTGTCCAAAAACCGACATGTTGATCGATAAATAAACATTATTAGCTTCCAGAGAATCCTTAAAGTTACAGAAAGGCAATAATGCCATCGCAATACATTAAGTTTAACGTGCAAGTTATTTTTAATACATTTTAAATCCACTATACCTTCAATCCTTCCTTCATCGGTCTTACTATATATAAGTTTCGAAGACCAGGTTCTGGATCCGGTTTAAATAAACAGTTCCGGTTCCCGTTATTCCCTGAAAGTCACACAGGCTTCGTAATAAAATTTAAAAAATATAAGCAAGTAAACTTAAGGTATCTCACTAATCGTATCCTAGTAATAACTGACAAAAATCGAAAACCCATGTTACGAAAATATGGTATCTGGTTAGGTTTGTGCAAACCGAAAATCTGTAAAGTGAAAAACAGCTATACAGATATATGTATATGAACACATAAGAAATTCTAGGGTTTTAATAATTGCGGAAAAACTTTGGGTGACCCCACCGACCATCCTAGTTTGTTTTTTATAAAAAATGAGTTATCGAACATTTTCTGTTTGGTCGAAAAAACTGTTTTGTTCGCATGCAAAATTTTGAACTTGATATGAATTAACAAGGATGTCCGCGAACAATAATTGTTAAATGATAGAACTGTTTCGTTTATGATGCCAGAGTTTCATTAAATTTATTCGCAGAGTTGAATATTATTTTAAAGCGATAAAATGTTGCTAAACTGTCTGTACCTCATTGCAATTCTCTGAGCCAGCAACGAACGGAATCGAATTTCCTATTTGTTCCGTAACAATGGATGTGGATTGCACATCGAGTATCGCGAAATAGGATGGTTAGCAAGGTCAGCTAGGACTAAGTTAGTCGCGCATAACTTTCAGTTTGCAGAAAACCAAAACGCTAATGAGCGTTAGCTTTGAATTTGAATTAATTTCTGGCCGACACCTAAACAATTTTAAATTAAATTCGATAAATTTTACTCGCAAAAACAACACTATCATACTGTTGGAGAACACATTGCTCTGCGATTCAAATGAAGCCACCTTGTTTCATCATCAAAATTATTGCCACATCAAAAAACATATATAACAATCATTATGCGGAGTAATGGAACAGAATGGTGAATAAGCAAGGGTAATATTTTACTTTCGCATACGCACAGCCATAATAAGAAGGAGTATCTGCTAACGTTATTTCAACGTTGAGAATAACACAGAAAGTAATAATGAGGAACAAAACAAAATGTCATGTCATCCTGTTATAAGACTACATCAGCAAGGTTCTGTGGTTAAACAGCAAAGTTCGTGCGCGCCGCAAGTTTTTCCCAAAATAACGAATGAGCTATTAGTAACCAAAGTTTTTGCTAGCTTGCAATGCAACTAAAATAGGAAACAATAAAAAATTATATAAAATTTCGTTTGGTTGAAAACTAAACTTTTCAAAACCTTTGTGCGAATAGAATACAACCTATAGCAGCGATAAGCACACAAAATGGCAATTTAAGCTACTGAATGTTTTAATTGTACCGGCTGATTTATTAATCATCTGGGAAAAAATAATTTTAAGCACTGAAAAGCTACAATTCCAATTTTCCTCAGCATATTTTTGCTCATAAATTTTGAAATGGTCGGCCGCCGATTATGTGCGTCGGCATTTTTGGTGAGACACGGTGGGTTGCGCGTCCTGTGCAGCGTGTACTGCCTTGCAACAAAATTGCTGGTTTAACCAAATTAGGGAAGGAAAAGCAGGCACGCGGAGGCCGGCTCAAAAAATTATTGCTGCGCGCATAGTTTTCGTCAACAAGGAAATATTCTTTCAAAAAACCACAAATGCAAATTCTGAGCTTAACGTTTTGTTACCCACAACCTGTTAATTGCCCCTACTTGGTAGGTGAGAGCCTATATTTATAAGCCCCACCTATCCCACAGTTATTAGAGGGAGCTAGAGCAGTTCTTGCTAATTATGAATATCAATATTTCTTGCTAATCACCGATGATATTATAAAGCCTTTCCGAATTTTACTCTATCCAAAAACACCAAATCAGTAACTGTATTAAAGCAATAAGAAAGCCCTATGACTCCTTTTCTATTCCAGCCGATCTTGTAAGTTTCCCGTTCCCATGATGCACTGTCTCAGCTACACTGTCTAGTCAGTACCAAACCAGGCCTGACATATTTAGCTCAGAGATCTTTCAATCCATCTCGAATGACTACTCCGGTAGGAAATTTAAGGCCATCTCCAGACAGCGGTGACGACGAAAAAGCACAAACAAATGCACATACTGGCCTACTACCGAGAACATCGATGAAATTAGCCCGAAGACCACGATTGTACGCTCGCATGTCGGCCCAAAACTCTTCTCGGGTCTGCCCTCGTGCGATACAGTATATCTGAGTAGCAAACAAAAATGTTGACATGGCGACGGCGATGATTGACGATGTAAGACACGATGCAGTCCAAAATTGAAAAAGGGACAAAAATCGACAAATGAACGCAAACTGAGGCATAACAAGGAACCAGACGCCGTACGCAGGACCATAGTAGCCGGAGACGACAGACCACGTATGCGAGCCGTGGAACCACAAAGCATAGGTAGCTAATAGCCAAAGACTAGCGATTAAGACCAAGTAGTAACGATGATTGTGGTAACCAATACATCGACCTACAAAATATATAAAAATTTCCTGTCGACACATTAATATTACAACACCTCTACTTGAACTTGCTTCTCCAAACTACCCAGGATTATACCTATGTGTGTTTGAATTGGTGATGTCCCCCATTCGGCCCTTGGGGAACTGAAAGTATACCTCAGCGATTCCACCATTTCATATGAAGCATTCCCCACTTGAAGTGACTGCACCATAGAGTATTATAGCAGTTAGAAAACATTAAATTTGCGTAACATAACTACTGACCGCAATCATGGATATCCGATAAAGTAAAATTTTAATGATTTTTACTACAGCATGAGCAATTTTGGAGATTTTCTGTCCAAAACAGGAAAATTTGCACATTTT
The DNA here is from genome assembly GCA_030248225.1 of Trileptium ribeirensis. Lineage (NCBI taxonomy): Eukaryota > Metazoa > Nematoda > Enoplea > Enoplida > Thoracostomopsidae > Trileptium > Trileptium ribeirensis. The sequence goes on from JASANE010023002.1 coordinate 49,667, forward strand.
TGCCCCAAATGGGTTAAATTATCTAAAGATTTAGCCGCGCAAAAAATACATGTGAGGACCTGAGGAGGCGGATATTTGCCTGGACGACATGAACTGAATGGAGGTTGAAATACATAGGCACCCCTAACTCTATTAGGAGAAACCAATTTAGCAATCTTCCATTTCGTTGGAAAACCTACAGAAGAACAGTCTCTCTCTTGAATCATATTGAATAGGCTTTTATTATTCTATCAAATTGTCCTTCTTTAATCAAGTTGAGTACTTTTTAACATACTAGCAACCAAAAGTCTTCCTTGAATAAACATAGACCTTTTTATTATTCTAGAGAAATTTTGTTTCATTCCGTTTTTCCTTTTTGCTTCAGTTTTTTCAAAAATTTTGCCAATTTCCTTAATTTTTGCAAAATTTTTCCATCCACAATTTTTCTTAATATTTGCAAAAGCCCTTGTCTGGAGCGCTAGTTACGATCACCCACCTTGTTAAGGGTCAGAGCTTACCTTGAGTCTCTGACCCCTAGTTTCAGAGGCGGACAAAAACTCCGCTTTATAGAATCAGGTTCAAGGGCGTAGCCGGGGGTGGGGGGTTGCGGGGGTCGCGACCCCTCCCTTTCGGTTCAACACCAAACAAATTTTTTTGAAAGGTTCCAGTTGAAAATCATGTCGGAAATTGTCCAAAACTAGCCTCTCTCGCGCTAGAAAACAATTACTTTCAACCGTACTTTTGACCAAACTTCACATTTTTGTATAAAAATTCGATACTTTGGTAACAGTTGCATTTTATATTTGTTTATGGCGTACTTAATTCTGGACCGCACTTTCACATTTCTGAGCGCGATCCCCCTTTTAAGGATACACTGTGGGCCGCGACCCCCCTTCAAAATTCCTGGTTACGCTCTTGATCAGGTTAAGTAGAATTTTTGTTATAATAACAAAATGCATTGTATTTATTCACTCAAGCTGACTACAAACGATACTTGTAAAAATTCAATTAATCATAAACAATGTAGATTTGTGTTAAAACTAGTAGCTTGGCTTGTCGCCAGAATGGCGAAATTTGAGTGCTTAATATGTAATTCGGAGAGGCGTACACAAGTACAATTAATCATCAACTTACAAAATATGCCGAATATCAATCATGCTGCTTGAATAATTGAGGATATATACCCGCTTATTGTGTATATCGGAACTTATAATAATTTATCACCATAGAGAATAAGCTGCTTTACAAAATTGCACCAAAATACAATAATATAGCTCTAGTGGTTACGAAGATATTGTCGTTTTCAAATGTTTTTAGTCTCACGGACCCATTCAAAAACCCACTTCGACCCAACCCTGCAGCGTAAATATTAACAATGGCAGCACTACATTTGCAGATGTGAATTACTCTATAGAAGCAGACCAAATGGACGGATATACTTCCAGCGTTTAAGGACAACATATTGTTGTTTTCGTGATTTTAGGTCTCATTGCGCCCATTTTAAAACCCATTTTGAAACCAACCCTATAGCGTAAATAATGACAATAGCAGCACACCATGTGCAGATACACAGAGGATGAATTGCTCTACAAAATGAAACCAGTTACCCCATATAGGTCGACCGATCACGGAGATGCTACCGTTTACGTGTATTTTGGGCTCATGGGCTTATTTAAAAAACCATTTTGCCCAAATACTAAAGGAGCAGCGTTGCAAAGCATGATATAAAATCTTATAGAGACATGCTCTCACAAGATTTGCCTAATTTGAATCAGATATCTACACTGCTGATGATAAGGGGTGTTGAAAAGCGCCATAGTGGCTCAGTCAGGGTTCTATGATAACGCAGTTTATCATTTGTCTAGCTACAATGATTGTCGAGAAACAACATTAATAACGTGATTTTTCAGCCCTTCGGGATACGAGCCGAGGCCGTATGGAGCGCTTTTTCGCGTATATATTGGGCCTTCGCCCCAAAGGAAAAGGCACAAACAGAGGTTTCAAGCTTTGAGCTATAATTGCGTGAATGAATATGTCCAGCTAGAATTGAGTTATGCTAAAAGCCAATAACGAACAGTGTCAAATTTTACCGCAATTATACGGCTAGTAAGAATTCCTCGCGTAGCTCGTTTCACCCACTAGACTTCGAATTCAATTAACACCAAAACAAAAAATCTAATGCATTTTGCTGAAATTGAATAGGTTACAAAATTTTAAATGTCGACAAACGAGTCTATTCGATTCAACGTAGATTTGATGTATAGATATATGTAGTTAACTCAAGTGCACTATACTGTATTAGTATCTCGAGTGGAGAACCAGCGAGCATGGCAGGTAAGAAACATTCCAAGCTTAAAATGTTAGCTTTACTGGTATTTGTGAGCTATTTAAAATGTATTGTATGAAAATGGTCCTATCCCCACACCAGCCACAGCCTTATAATAACATGATACAGCAACTACTGATCTTTCACGTCAATACAGTAGTATTCAGCGTGCTTGAAGAGCTATATAATAATGTTGCAACGCTCTCACGCAGCAGCGATATGCCACAAAAACAAAAAATGTCTTTGTGAGAATAGGTCGGCAAAACCTAAAACACCCCGTATCACCCTAGAACGGCACCATACGGCAATCATATATCCCCGACGGTAAAAAAACGTCCTCTGTGAGAATGGATGGGCAACCGTAGGCTAACCCATATTCCACTGGAACATCACACAGCACGAATAGGTCTACGACAGTAAAATGGTAGTATTAAGTGTGCTTTAGAACTTATGCGTGACGCATTCGTGACGATCGCAAAAGGAAAACTCGTATTCTGTGAGGATTGCTCGGCAGACCCTAAATCGCCACATATCCCCGTGGAAAGACACGATGCAGCAATGACAACTCGCCGACATCAAGTATCTGGTTCAGCTCTTCTATATAAGCATGTTTTGACGCTCGTACCACGCAATAACATGTCACAATGAAAAAATGGTTTTATAAGAAAACAGGTAGACATAATATGTTTGAACACATAGTGGCCCAGAGCGTCGCCTGACAAAAATGTTAGGGCAAAGTTGTAGCTTTTTGTGACCTGATTTCGAAAGGTTGAGAAGGTGCAAAGCGTCTATCTTGAGATATATAGGTCGCCAAAGATGGATGGCCACAGAGTGTAACCCTTGACCCGGTAGTACACCTATATGTGGAAACTCCAAAATCTAGAATTAATCGTAGAATTCATTTTTACCTCGAATCATAAAGCTTGCAAGACTTGTCAAAAATTCGCTAATATCAGTCCAGGTTCTTCGTAATATTTCGTAAAAATAATTACTAGTATCTCGCAAGCGACGGTGAAACGAAGTGAGCGTGCTTTCATCAAGTGGGCATTTTGTAATCTCTTGTAACAGGCTTTGTGTTTGATGTACATACTACACTAAAACCTCTGTAATCCTGAATCCATTAAAACAATGTAGCCTCGTCGACCCAAACCCTATCGGAAACAACTGAAAACACACGAACTATTCGCGCTGGTTTTTAGATACCAAAAGCATCATGTATTGCCTTCTTGACGCTTGTAAACAATGCGTAACCAAACAACTGAAGACAGACTATATATATTCCATCGGCAATCGGGTTCAATGATCCTAAACATTTGAAAAGGCATGATATACCCGTGCTGTACTCTAAACAAACATACTATCGTATTCAGCCTCCCCAAAAATCTATATAGACCATTCTTGATGCCATGTACGCAATACGTAACCAAACAACTGAAAACATACTATATTCTGGAAACCAGGCTCACTGGCCGTAATCCCATTGAAAATCTAAGATATACCAAATTATTGTATTCGATACATATATATGCCATTCCTGATGCCCTGCACACAATAACCAAACAAATGAATAAATATTTTAGAAATTGGGGCCATCGACCTTACAACAATTGAAACCCCAAAAAGATATAATATAGTCAAGTTGGCTCTACATAACAAAACCATCGTATTCAATGTGATTGATAGCCTAATATGCACTCAATGTAAAGTAAAAATAATCAACAATAGCGCGAAGTTAAAAAACGCTATTTCTGGCAAAAGTCGACCAGAGTGGTGCCGCAAAAAAATTTGCTAAAGCAAAGTTGCCGATGTTGATGAGCTGATATGCGAAGCTGTGCCGCGGGACATGGGCTGCGAAACACTGGTACCCTTATGGTCAGATTTTGCAAAAAAAGAACCCTTAGAACCTGTTTTTACCATTTCGACCCGGAGCATGGGGTTAAAACTGTTCCCGTTCAACTAAAAGGAACATCGTCATCTTTTTTACTATTGAAAAAACTTGTCGAAATCCGTCCATCCGAAATGAGTTATGAATGACAGCCACAGACAAATAAAAGAAACTGTCAAGTTTTTTCCCCTAGCACCCTCAATGAAAACTCTGCTCTCTCCATTTCAATACTGCTAGTAACGTAACCTACCTGGTTCAAAGGTGTGTCTGTCACCACAATAAATTACACACAAAATGCACGAAATTTTCACACAAAACGTATCAGATTGCTCCACAGTTAATCTACTTTTGCTTATACCTAAGTCCTTACCTTGTCCACCACTTATAATTGATACAGGTGTTTATTTCTTTCAGTATAATACTACAAATTACAAACAATACACCAGAACACATAAAAGGCTGAACCGTACTCACCTGAACTGTGCAGGTTCTGAGACCGGCAGAGGCTCCTATGTAACTGCGCAATCACTTACATAAACTTTTCGTTAGCAATTCATAGGAACTGGAATCAAAATTTATTTTTCTGTCAAACTGTCTCTAACCCCTTTAATTTTAATATAATCCCTGCCAACTAGTCTAATGATTCTTGGAATTGTAAGATTCACTCTCTAACTATAATTTTTGTTTTTACGTTACAGAAGCCCATTTTTTAAATTTCTCGAAATCCCTCACTCAAAACAAGTTTTAAGATTTTACACAAGCACCAGCACATATACATTTGAGCTAAAGTAGCCTTATTAATGAAGGCACCCACGGGCTACACTCAATCCGAAATATTTCGATACAAGCCTGCATCCTACGATCCATGCCCTCACACACAAGGTTTTCTCAAAACCTTATATTTTAATGAATTTACAGAATCCATGATTTTAGAATAATCCTACAGTTGCTAGAGGGGATGTTCACTGTAACTCCTAAACGAGTGCACCAAATCGCGTCAAACTTGAAATGAAGTATCTGGCATGCTCAACGAAGAACAACAAAAGTTAAGATTCCTTTACAGCCAGTACACATGACAAATAGCTAATACAACAGTCAACAATATGAAACAAACATATTTTCCTACACCCTATAATATATACACATATCACACAAGCTATATACACAGAATATATACACATGTCACACAAGCTACATTACTCAATATTCAACAACAAATGCACGACACGTAATACATATGAAAACACGACTTATATAGCGCAAAAATTTATTAAGTTTAACGTGATAGAAGCGTATGAAATACATATAAGGTGACGGGATCAGATGAGTAGAGATTAACTAATGAACGGGGATTCACTGTCACATTATCCCCTCCGTTGGACAAAAAATTGTCCCCAAATTTTAAATCAAGATACGCAATTAGAAAAATAATATAGGATTTCTGCACATTTTATTAATTGAGCCACCTCGCGTGTTTAATTGTGATTCTGTCTTAAATCAGGAGTCGATTACACAATCTATAGATTTTTACGGAACATATGGTGTACGATTAGAAGCTGCCATAGCTAGGACACCAAGTACCACCGTGTTATATTTACATCGTTTCACATTTATACAAATCTACAAAAACCACACATTTATACAAATTATGCCAGACATTTTCATAATACACATATGCAATCCTCTAATCGAGGTATATGATTGTCATCAAATTACATTAAATTTGGTGCTTTGCTACTATAGTTTATATAAAATTTACAATTTCTTGCGTCGATTTTTCGTTTGGTCCAGCATCATTATGCAACAATTCAATAAGCATTTTAATTAGACACATTGACTTCATGATAAATTTATAATACAAGAGCTCGTAATCATCATCAGGATTATAGTCGTTGGAATCCGTTGCCTTGGCGTCGGCTACGACTGCACCATGACGCTAGCATATTTCTTTATTTTCTCCTATCTCACGCGTCCTCTTTTCGCAGTCCAATCGACTTCGTGTTTTCCGGCACCACATCGTCCCATCATGTTTTTGGCCTGCCACGAGGTACAGCTCCATCGATTTCGACATTCGTTGCAATCCTCAGTAGCCCGTTATAACACAAGAGAATATATTTTAATTTGATTTTTTATAAGAAACCGATCGCGCCTATCTTCAAGCGCTTGTGTAATGTTCAAGTTATATTTAATCAAAAGCCTACGTTAATAATTATATTCTAACGTAACAAATTTTAGCTGTTTATGATTTAGTGGTAAAAACATGTTTATTCAAACTTTAATCATAGTTATCAGAAAATTTAATCTTTTAATTATAAGTATTTTTCAAAATAAATGTTTTCATTAGGTATACATTTTATTTCTAGCGCAAAACTCACAATAATCCTATAACAAGTAAAGAAAAATATAGAACGACTACTGAAATCATTAATAAGATCCAACATCAATATCAAATATGGTACAACTAGAACAGTAAAAATATTTAAACGTATTGTTTGCTATTAACATTCATAATACATAGACCTTTTGGAAACCCGGAACTCTACAAAAATGTAATTAGAATGGACTAAACTATTACTGAGTGCCTCCATAGTAATAACGTTATAAGTACAAATAACGCCAACCAAATGCATTTGCGCCATGCATTTTAATTACTGTATATATAATAAAATGATCGATTAGTGAATATTAATAAGATCAATGAATATTAATAAAATATCCATTTCGCCAATTTGTATTATCGCTATAACTATTTTTTTAAATACATCGGAATATGCTTTAAAACTGTGACTAAATTACAGTAAATTTCATACTCAAAAATCTATATTACCCTACTATTTGTTCTATGTTATTTTGAAAGCCAATGTTGTGAAATTCGTTTATAGCATCTATGTAAGTAGAATTCTATGTCCTATAATTTATCTCAAGCATTCGGTATGAAGTTTTGTTAAATTGTTCTAATGACTAAATCCTTCTGTTTTCCTTTAGATTAGTAAAATGCTTTATATAAGAACCCGACAAGCATATTTTTCATTATTCCAATGCCATATAATATCTCCAATATACAATGGAACCAATTTTTGTCATAACATACATAAAAATTGCTTAGGTATAATGATCTACATATTTGTAGGCGGAAATAATATAGGATACCCTTCATCAAATCGTCGGCAGAAAGTCAAAACTTCCTTAGCGACATTTTTAACATTTAGAAATATGCTTTAAAAGCACTATTGATAGATGCGCTAACTTGTGGTACAATAACACTGTAGTGTTTTAGCTCTGTAACGTCATACAAATTTCTCCATTTGGCAGTACTTAAATGGCATAATTTGTCGCATAAGACATTTCGACTTTCCCACAAAATTTCCAAATCGAAACAAGATTTTAAATGTTTTACGCTTTTCTTTGTTTAGCAATGGATTTAAAAGAATGGAAAATCAAAGCAATCGAAATCCAACAATAACAACTTCCCTTCCCGCCTAGTCATAATTCTTCATCACTGTCTTCTAGATCCCTTGTTGCCATATTTTAGTACAATTTTCAATTCTTCGGACGAATATAATTCGTGATGAATCTTCTAGTTTTACAGTTAACGGGAAACTCTTGGAAAAATATTTCTAATTTATTCAATGCTAGAATTTGTTAGAATCCGTATAATACGTCCCCTCATGCCCTACGAGGTACAGGGTTTCGTTGTGTCTCAAAATTTGTATCACTCTCAAGCTCGTGATAGTGCAGCACTGTCAGAAACATATCACTGTCTTGAGATCGTCCATTGGACCCTTGGAAGTGACACATCAAAGCTGAGTGTTATGATTGATTAGGGTTTCACCCTCTATAATGCGATTCGCTAAACTCACATTTTGTTCAAGTATCCAACGATTTCTACTTTCCAATCATACACTCGGTCGCCAAGCGGTCCTTGAATCGATATCGACGGACGTCGTTCGACCAGACTCAATGAACGGCATCTCCATAGCATAGATTTGGTTGGGTCGCTGGCGCTTTCAATCCTTTAAGATTTTGTCTCTGCCCAGCTTTATTTTGAATACCTCTAGTTTGTCCGAAGTGACGTGGTGGTCTATTTGGAGGCCATCGATTAGCATTTCGAAAAGTTTTATTTCGAAATTTCTGTGAAAAATTTTGGAGTTTCTAAGGATGCTTAAATTTAACACGACCAGGTCTTCTGCAAAAATCACATATTTTCCTGCCATCATTAGTCATTCTGAGCCCCTATTTTGCTCAAAGACTATGTTACGGGAATTATTTGTCTTATCCTTAAGGCTGACTACATCCTGAAGCAATTCCCTATTTAATTTTATCATATCGACCATTTTTGACTCTATTTCAAATTCTGTTCTTCCTGTTTGTGAACGATGCTTCTAAATTTGTACCACCCTAGTTAGACAGCTCATCCATTCACTAACATTCCTGCTCAAACACTCTAGAAACGGCTGCCTGTATGGAAATAGGGTTAGAAGCCGTGACAACTCTCTTGATGGAATTCTCAAGCCCGTTTAGGAAGTTGTCCGGTCGCTAACTCTACTCTGAGCGTCTGTAGTTGGATAAGCGTTCCCCACCAGGTGCTCCATGTGCAGCATATATTTCCACTAATTCGTAAGGTCCTTGGCTCCTAGTTTGTAACTGAATACCATATTGATCAGTTGTTACCTTGGAAGCCAAAAAATCTTTAAACAACGCTCTTAGTAGCTCGTAATTTTTTGTATTCCCGGCGGAAGAGCTTTCCCGTTACGCACAACTACATCTCGTAAATATGCTAGCAGTAGAAAAGCCATTTCGCCGTGAGTAGATTCGTTTGCCGGGACAATTCTCTCTACTGTACTTAGCCGTTCTTCAAAATCATTTCCACTCTTAATACTTAAAGTACCCAAAGGCTATAATCAAATCCGAAATATTTCAACACTGTACCCTTCACACACAAGGTTTTTATTTAAACTCTCTCAAAACCTATTTTTTATTTACAAAATTCATGATTTTAAGAAGATCCCAAAATTGCTCGCTAGGATGACCATTGTAACTACTTAACGAGTGCACCAAATCTTGCGAAATTTGGTAAGAAGTACCTATGGCATGCTCAGTGAAGTCTGGCACGAAACCCCAATTTTATCGAGGTCATCCCCTGCCAAGTATGGCCGTAATTGTACAATGTTATAAACAAGACTCTAACCTGCTATGATAGTTACAATTCCAAAACAACAAAACTTATGGATATTTTATACGCAGCCGACATGATAAAACAGTTTAAACAGCCAACAATGGCTACCTAAGGCATGGTCAATGAAGTTTGGCATGAAAACCCAATTTTATCTAGGTCATCCCCTGCCAGCTATGGCCGTACTTGACTAAACAGTTTAACCAGCCAACAATTATGAAACAATGCTGTTTCCTACACACTATAATATATACACGTGTCACAAAAGCTACATAGAATATATACAAGTCACACACGCTACATTAAGCATTATTCCACAACAAACGCACGGCACGTATAAAATGACAAGATGACTTAGGTGACAGCAAACATTTATTAAGTTTCCCCTGGATATTTTTAATTCGATAGATGCGTATAAAATACACCTAAGGTGATGGAGTCAGAGGAGTAAGATAAACCAATGAACGAGGATTCATTATGTCACTTTACCATAAGCTGCATACACACTGCTCATATTGTACTATTATATTATCGCAGCGATTCAGGGGATGAAACATGTATTGCAAGTCAAATCCATCTGGAAACTGTTCACCTTTAACAACCTAACATCGAAATCGGCTTACAATAACTCTATTTTTCAGAATCTAATATTTCAAGCTTGTCTTTATTTGCTTTGATTCATGCTATGACAATATCCTAAACAATCGGAATCAACTATTATCAAGTATGGGCATTATCAACATGTATTATGTGCATCACAAAAAGCGTAGCTATAGTTTGATGAGCTTCTGTCAGATCATCAAAATTCCAAATTACGGCCTTAAAAATTCGATCTGAGACTTTTGGCATAATAGAGCATTATTGTTCATTATACTACTCACAGTTATGCTCAACTACCACCAACAGACCTGTGCATTATTACCACTTATGTCACTAATTTCACAACTGATCCCGTCTTCTCCAAACATTTCACAACTGATCCACTTCGAGTTATAGCCCCAAAAAACATCAATTTTACCCTTTTCGCAGCTATTATACATTTTCATTAGATTTCTAGCCCCCAAAAATGTTCGAAATAAAGTTGGCTTTTACAGTTTTCGTAGCTTTTATGTCTTTGCTTTCGTTTTAACCCCAAAAATGCACGAAAAACGTTCATTTTTACAGTTTTTGCAGATTTTACACTTTTCCGAAGAGGGGACCCAATTTCGTGCCCTCCTCCTATTTTTACTCCAGCTCTTTCCATCTCATTTAGTGCACACACCCGGTTCGGAATTGTCTGTGGACAGGCCAGTGACGTGGCCCACAGTCGTTTATCTAACAACTACCACCAAGAAACATGTGGTCATGGTCACGTTTGATAAAAACATTCCTTGCACACCTGACAATGATACGACTATGGTGGGGAGTTTAACTTGCAAATGTGACAGCATTATTATAACACTATATATAGTACTATAGTTTCACAACTGATCTGGGCCACTCCCATTTAGCTAACGAGTGTACTTACCGATAAACATGCTGTGATGATCACGTTTGAGAATACATTCCTTGCAAACGTGACAATGGTACGACCGCGGCGGCGAGTTCAACTTGCAAATGTAGCAGTATTTCCAGTTTGGTTGTAAAACGTGCGGAAGCTTCGAGCTTTTACCTAAACAAAACAATCTATTACTAGTAAATGTAATAAATTACAAAAAGCGAGCGGAGCAAATTGTGGTGATTTTAAATTTGGCATACAATTATATAACTAGCTAATTAGCCCCACATTCGTAATCGGCACGGCGAGATGCAGTGCAAAAAATAATAGCTTTACACTAATTATTCATCGAAAAATAAGCAATTTTGGTTCGAAAATGCTAAAAATAGGCTAACACGCTTAACGAATTAGTTAATTACAAATTAACTCAAACACATTTTAGATACCTGAAGGACATTAGGTCTTTCAAACTAAATAATTTTTAAATGCACCGAGTAGTTACTGAAGACCTCAACGCATGAAAGGACAGATGGTTCCTATTTTTCCGCTTTGACGAAAACAAAAACATTTTGCTTCGCTCCGCTCAATAATTTAACGCTAAGCGCTAGCTATGAATTCCACAGAATAAACACTCTTGTTCCAATAACGGAAAAGCAGACATCATCTTTTTATTTATAATTACAGCACTCTATAGATCTAGATTCAAAACGAGTATTTTGCTACTTGCTATATCTTCAGCCAATGCTCATATAATAAGTATATACTACATGGTTGGTGCAGTCGTGACATACCACCAGTTTCCACAGAGAATCTGCCAACATCAAAACCACACCAATGATAATAATTTTTGATGACATGTCATATATATCACGAAGCCGCTCAATTACACACTATGATCGCAGTTTTCCTAGTGTAGGAAATACTTGGTTCACGACAAACAAAAGAACTCTAAATAAGGTCACGTATGCGTTATGTACAGAGGACATTATTAAAATGATACATTTTATAGATTACGAATTATCAGTATTGCCCACTTGAGAACTGATTACTAAGGCTGATTACAGCTTCATTCATAAGGTTTCATGATAATATATGAAACAGACCGAGCTAGGCGAGCGGAGTTTTAACTGAAGGTGCTAGGGAAAATAGAGGAAATTTCTTTGTCTGTCCCCATCATTCATGAATCGATTTCAATAAAATTATTTTCGATCAATCGTTAGTGATGGTGCTACCTTTAGTTGAAGGCGAACAGGTCCGACCCCATCTTCTTGATCAAAATGGCAAAAACAGGTTTTTAATGGTTCTTTGCCAAATCTGATAATATGGGTACCTGCGCTGCACACCCCGGCTTCGCATGGAAAAGCCATTTTAGCAACAGAATCAGCTCATCGAGATCTAATACTTTGATGACCATTACTTTTTTGTGAGACCACTCCCTGGACCCCTGTGGCACAGAATATGATCCGTTGACCATTTGCAAGAAATAGAGATTTTTCAAATTTCAGTAAGTTCTTGTGTTTTTACCTTATAATGAGCGCTTATAAGGTTATCAAGCACGCTGGATAATACGGTTTTGCTAACTTGACTACATTATATCTTTACAAAGGTTTCAATGATTTTACAGGCGACAAACCAGAAAAGTGTAGTGTTTTCTTTGGTTATGTATTGCGTGCAGGGCATCAAGAATGCTCTATATTTAGGTTGTTCTGAACACTGAATACAAGGTTTATCTAGAACTAAGCGAGCTTACTTCATTCCTTTTCGTGGATTTTCAATGGGTGTAGGGTCAATAATACCGATTTCCAGAATATGTCTGTCTTCAGTTGTCTGTTTGCGTGCATGGTATCTGCATAATTGTCTATTTAGGTTTTCCGGTAGGCTGAATACGATGGTTTGGTCATCTAGATTCCAGCACGATTACGTTTTGCCTTTTAGGCGTGCTCGTTGGGTTTAGGGTCAATGAATCTGACTTCCACAATATATAAGTCAGTCTTCAGTAGTTTGGCATCAAAAATACTCTATATATGCAGAGGATTTTCGGTATGCTGAATATAATGCCTTGGTTATCTATACAGAAAATATAATGCCTTGGTTATCTATACAGAAAAATCTATAGTACAAATACTTGATGCATTGTCAGGTGTTTGTAGTGGCTTTAGGGCGACCAAGTTTTTGGCTTTTCAATGGGTTCCGGGTCTCTGAAGTTCTACGGTGGTATATGCATAAACACAACCTGCTACATGCGATTACATAAAATGTAAACTAAAAAATGAAACCACGCTCGCTCAGTTTCACACTCGCATGCGTGATACTAGTCATAATACACTTATATATTTTCATATTTAGGGTGATTTTCATATTTTCATTAGGGCGAAATGTGATTATTCAAAATTAGTAAATATTATATTCGATATACAGTATGAATTGATGCAGGTTTACTCGGCAACGATAACAATCGCGTTCACTTTCTTCCTCACAACACTGCGCACTCATTGGGCACAATTTTGTCCCCTTTGTTGGGCATGTTCCATAGTCGACCGACAACTGCTCACTACTCACAACTAGCCGGAAAACAATTTCTAGCAGCTAAACCTTATCAGGTTACCAACCTAAAGGTATAACGTCATAGTAAACAAAGGCACACTAACCTGAAGCATCTGTTCGAAGTATCATCCATAGATTCAAATAAACGTTTTGAACGAGAAAAAGCGTGAGAGCACCATGGAACAAAGCTGAAAGAAAGAACCGCTTCTAGTGAACTTATATATCGTATACTGTAAGCTTACTCCATTTCAATTATGCCAATACTGTTTTTACTATTCATCAAATTTACAGATTTATAGATTCAACAAATTTATAAATATATAAAATTCATTAGATCGTTACTGCGCGACAGATTTAACCCGTAGCTCAATTCCTTAAGAAATCTCGCTAAGCGAGCGAATAACAACGCTCGAGCAAACGCACGCTGCACGACAAACTCGGTCAGTGGATTGCTTTGCAACATACGCTGTGTGTGATGTGTCACTTTAAGAACTAAAGGTTTAACGTACACACATGGTCAAAATAATGATGCGAACAGGTATTGGCTTCCATCATTAAACGCATTCACCGTAGATATACGCTTTAGCACAATAAGGGCGATGTGGATAAGCCTTAATGTCCGAGACAGTGGCTTACAAGTATATCAGATTGTAGTTTGTTTCTTGGGGAATCTGTTCGGCTGCAATTTTTTAAAAGATCAAGCGTACATGCGCTCAAGCGACTTATCAATCATATTGTCTGAAAATGACATGTGGCACGTCAAAGTCAATCCAGGAAGGAATTTGTACATGAAATCAATATAAAACAGAACTAACCCTGCAGCCACACAAATAATTATTAAATTGCCACGGCTGGATACAACGAAAGCCCAATAACTCACCTTCATACGACCAAAATTCATAATAGTGCGGAAATACGAAGATCAACTCGATGGCGATTCCGATCGGTATTCCCGAAAGAGTTATTAAAAACGCCACACGGTCCCGAAATTGGCCAGGCAATATTCTAAAGGCCGTTTTCAAATTTCGAACGGGCTCATCGGCGTCCATAATACGATCTCCATTGCCATTACCACCGTTTATCATAGTGCTACTATCAAGAAACATGCCTTAAACGGTCGATCAGTATGAATTTAATTATAAATAAAAGCGTATAGTACAGCATTACTAAGATGCAAATATGAAAACATAATTCCCTGCACATAACACACAAACAGTGCCCGCCAGAACTAACCACTGGATGCTCGCTCGCTGCTCGAAACACGCTAAAGTACTGCTCGCTCGAAAGTTGACAGTCATTTCAGACTCATGTTACTGTAACGCCTTTATATGCAAAATTATTTTCAAGAATTGTCCATTACGTCTTTTCAAACTAATACAGCTTTCATTTCTTAGCAAAAAACAAAAGATTATGGGTTCTAAAATTGGCGTTCCCCCAACGAATCATAATAATGATTTGATACCGATACAGATGTTAGTAGGTCAGCTTTGCTCCATGAAATTGTTTGTAGAATATAAGCACCTGGGGAGCTATGATGCAAAAAAGTGTCAGGTTCCAATTGCTGCTATTATGAGGTCGACTACAAACAAAACGAATTTTCCTATTACAGCGCGGTAGCTAGTGGAAACTCGAAAAGCTGTTATCTGAACTTCCAAAACTCTGTTTTGTGCGCAGACTACAGACTACGCAGTTTAGTATCGATGAAACTCTGTAATCGATAATGAGACTACAATCCCGTTTTTACGCCTATTAAACGAGGAGTCAGAAACTCAAGGTCGCCTCTAACCCCTAACAACAAGGGAAAGCCGTAACTAAGGATAAAGACCACTTTTGTCATTATCGAATTTTTTTTTCAAAAATTGAGGACACCGGCAAAATTTTAGCAAAAATTGGAGAAAATCGGCAAAAATTAAAGAAAATGCTAGAAAATTAGACAAAATTTGTGGTGTTCGAAATAAAAATTTTAGTGGTGAGGGTGAGGTGCGAGAGGTATCTTTAAGTGTTTACGGGGGGACAATGTATGTCAGCACCCATCGCATATAACAATACCGCAATGTTAGTTAATATTAGATCACACCAAACTACTCCTACACTTCTGTTAAACTAAATTTTCGATCTGGAAATGGTTTAAATTCTGCGATCCTTTATCTATACAGAATCGCCTGGTTACTTGTATGTGCACAATTTTATGACCAAAGCACTGGGTCACCAACAATGCTTATTATTTTGCGTGTTTGAACATGTATAATAACCACGGTAGAAGCGGTGAATAAATGGAATAGTTTTATAACAAGGATAAGACGATATTCGATTCTTTTTAGTTATAAGCCAACGCGCATATGGTTTTCTAATACTAGTAATTTCTCTTATCGCAAAGGTGGTGACTTCTGAGCGTTAACTATATTATTTAGCGAGGGGTACAGCGAGCAATAGTAAACATCAACTTGCACACTAAGCTGAATATCAACCATCTCGCTTGAATAGTTATGGAGATATACGTGTACCAGCTAATTGCGCATTTAGGGAATGACGACGTTCAAGAACATAAGGTAGAGGGTAAATTGCTCTACAAGGTGAGATCAAAAACACCCAGATGGCTTGATACTGACGGCGTCGTGTATTTGGAAACATTCGAAATAGCGTAAATAACAAATAGCAACAGACCATTTTAGTTATACAGAGCATGAAATGCACCACTGAAACCAATAACACCATTACAGCTTGAGCGGTTCCGGAGATATTACCGTTTTCGTGTATTTTTGGTCTCATGCCTTTTAATCCAAATCCTATATCCTGAGCATGCGCTTTACAAAATGAGCTCAATTTGACTTAGATAGCTACACTGGTTCTGTAGATACAATGCCTTTTCGGGGGTTGACACAGGCCCTTTCAGCTCCCATTTCGGTGGGGGGAAGGTACTGAAATCGTGCTTTGTGAAAAACCCCAGAAATGATACTCTTCAGATTTGCGCCTCTGGCCAGTGAGAGTTCTTCGCTACGCTCGTTCCACTCACTAGTCTGAATTTAACCAGTATAATATCATCTCACAACACTGAAATGTGCCACAGCTCGCAATATATAGAAACAAGCGTACAAAATGCGTAAGTATTATTACGTGCCGACAGCGTTGTTCTTACGAATGCGCGCTGGGCTAATAAGCTATTAACGCAATCGGCCACTGTCCTTGTCATCTCAATAACGGCAACACGTTGTGTACTAATAGCTGATAATCATCAAAAATGTCATCAGGAAAAGGTCCTTGCGAGCGTCATTGACTCTAGGTCAGGTTTGTGTTAAAAGAACCACATACTCTAACACCCGCACACAAAAATTTGGCATACATGCATTTCAACGATAACAACAAATCATCGGTAGATTTCCGAGAGCACATAATACCGGAAAACACTTCGCGGTAGCATTCTCATATCGAAAATTGAACAATAGTGTAACGTGATTTCGTATATCCGTATTTTACAATATTGTCAGTGAATTAGAGTAAACATTGCATTTTGTTCCCCATTTCATAACCGACGTTATCCGTTCACCAACACGATTTTCGACTTTTGCAAAACCACGCATGTCCGTGTACGTCGAACCAGTTCAAGCTCGTCTAAGCGATTTTAAACGTAACATAAAAAGCCGCAGACTGTTATCATACGAAACATCTCACGTAAAGAAATCTCAGCTAGCATTCAACGAATCAGTTTTGTGACACCATCAGGTCAATAATTTCCGTCTTTGCGAAGTATGATCGATAGCCAGTAGCGATTACTCAATGCGACGGGATAGATTGCATAATATATGTTTAACCCATATATGAAGTGTGCCTACACCGTGAAAGTAAGCCTGACTCGCAACCATTTACAAGCATTCAGTACTAGAATGAAATAAAGCTAACGAGTTTTAAGCGAACGAAAATCGAGCAGAACAAAAATTTAGCAATCACAAACAAGGCTTAAACAAACTTCGCAACGGCGACGTTTAACAGATGACCTTTAAACCCCTGGCAATAAATATAAACACTCTTCGAACAAAGTTTGAAACACCACATGTAAACAAATAGTTTTCAATCAAACCGAGTACACTAGTTTGTTTTAATTTGCATAAAATTGTGGCTAACGATGCCGCTATGTAAATGGTAAAAATATCCCCGCGAAGAGAATAATTGCAATTTAAGCCAAGGTTTCGAAGATCCGTCGGCATTGGGTGTACATGGTCTGTTAGGCGAGCAGATCTTTCGGGGAAGCAACATATGAAAATTTTAGTGACCCGATTTTTCCCAATTTTGCTACAACGTTTTCCAATTTTTGCCAATTTGCGATGAATTTTTTCTAATTTGCATTATTATTTGCAAATTTTACTGTATTTTTGTTTAATTTTTCCGCGAGCATTATACGTGTGGCGCAGGTACAAGAATCTTGGGACAGTTACTGTAGCCAGACCTTTAGGGAGTAACGTTCTACTCCCTATCGATACCAGTTATTTAATTCTAACTGGCACTAAAGAGGTGTGTTTTAGTGTAAACTGGAAATCGGTAATTTTTCCGGAATACAGGATAAATTTCCTGGTAATGATATGTCAATTTCGCTTATTTTCGATGAACAAGAAATTCAATCAATTTCCCCCTTTTTCAGTAACGGTTTTCTTAATTTCATGGTTATTGACGCTTAATTAAAATTAGCGTATCGCTTAACTAAACTAGTAACTCTATCAAGATTGCAGAGCGTAGTGAAGCATAGATACACCTACGCCTTCTCCATGCGCAGTCAATCAGCTCTCCATAGCATACGTCGATATGATTTATGTAAATATCACACAATACCACATAAGTTATAACAAAACTAACACAGGCAATGAGTTTCCCATGCCCGTAAACACCAAGGTGAATCGGTTCAGCCGCTTAGTACGTCAGAACAATTTTCGAATTTTGCATGGAGACACGTCGAGGGTACCATACCTCAAACCCTATAATTCCAGAACCGTAGCCTTAATCGAAAAACAAAAGAGAGGCATCGGCATTTATCATTTTGCTATGAAATAAACCAACCAAAAAAATCGAAGGCTAAGATAAAAATAACATTGCTTCCGTGAAGAGTACTAAAAGGAAGTAAAAAGGCCCGTATTTTGACCTCTGAACCAGCCCTTAAATCAAAAATTGGGGATGTACGCGGTAAATCGGGAGGTTCGAGTGAGCCCAAGATCATGAAAATCGGTTAAGTCGTTCCCGAGTTATGGCCGATAACAAACGGACGGGATTTAAAAGCTTTTACCCCTGCTGAACACAATCTCCACTAAGCTCTGAAAATTTTCTGTGAAGGTAATGGTCTTGGTTGAATTCCCGGGCTGTCAATATTAATCCTACACGTAGGAATATCCCATACATTGGATACTACTCCTCTGCAAACGCTATCGAATCTTATCGCGCCTTTTTAATATAAAAATACAAAATAAATCGTCCCTATCTATAAGCGTTTAGCCTTTCATATTGCCAGCGCGAGAGACTTCTCTAAAACAGAACAGCCAAGTCTTTTGCAATAAAGTCAAAGTAAATCGCCGTGCAAATGACAGAAAACAACTTCGCTCTTATATAGCTAATATTAGTAGGTCAAAAAAAACCCCCGCAAACGCCGAAAAGGCCATAAGCAAAGCGCTTTGACAAATGATTATTCATAATTTTCAACGAACAGGCAGAACAGCTAACATATCAGAAACAATACTTCACAGAAAACCTGTGATGTGTCTTCACGTTCAACTCTAAAAAATACAAAGTCACACATATATATAGATGTATAATTATTTATTCAACGGCGTTCAAGTTATAAATGACAGATGCAACCGGACCCGCTTGCAGGTCCGGATCGATCCACACTTATGAGCCAATTCACTTTAGGTGCGTGCACATGGGTTGTTCATTTCTCAAGTCAGTTCACGATCAAAAACACGATAGACGCGAACAAATCACGATTTTCCATTATGTACGCGTATAATGTTTTCGATGCCACAACGGGTAGGCGCTGTTCGCGGTGACTATTTTGCGATTTAGCATCGCACTTTGCTCACCGCGTACAAGTGAAAACTCGATTACCAATTGCGCTTTTCTCGTACGCTATTAATACAGAAATAGACCGCGAACATTGCTGCCTGATTCAGAATGTCATTTGATGAACGCGGAAAAACGTACAAATCGACAAATGTGCGCGAGCGCAAATTCCATGCGTACATTACAGAGCCCGTGTTCGCGTTCACAAAAATGCAAATATATTTTTGATGGAATTTATAGAACCAATTCGAGATTTTGACAAAAGAACAACCTCGGTTCAAATAACTAAAAGTGGACTCACGCATTAACATATATGTAAAAACCTGAATAAATCAAAATTTAGCAGTTACATTTACGTTCTTTTCACTCTGAATGTCCGTCGCCTAAACATGGGCGATGACGGTGTTGCATAGAAATGTTATCACTCGTATATGAGCAACATCAAAGTAAAATTATCACCCTACGGTATTTCGTAGACATGCAGGATATGACATCATTAGACATTGGAACATTCGAAATAAACCCTATGTTTGTATGACTAATAATGGGGCCCAATGTGACTGAACCATAATTAGTAGTTGCATGAAGAGTGAAATCGGAAAGTCTTTGAGATATTTGGTCAAATCGAATAGCAGGATAAATGAAAACTATAACTAAATGCCATTTTAAAGTTATACGTCAGCTATCGTGGGATGCCGCCAACAAATACTTCGACAGAAAAATCCTTAACAAGGTGAATGACTACCTCAAAATCGTATGATTGGTTACTGAGTGACTGTATGATTAACAGGGCCTAAAGCCACTAAAATTAAATTGAATTCAGTAAATCTAAACTATTAAAACTAACTGGGCGGTTAAATAAAAGGCATGAAATCACACATTCCACACATGGGCGACATTTTTGATAAAAAATTAATATAACCCATACATGGGCGATTTTGTTTTTTTGGTGAATTGTTCTTACCGATATTATACGGCCGATCGAGTGCAAACCAACAAAAAAGTTGAACAACAAACCTTATTTTAGGTTGATGTCTGATCTTGTTCACTGCTATGCTTTAAAATTAAAGTACCAGAAACGAGGTAACCACCCTCCGAAACCGGAAGTTGGTTAAAACCCATGTCTAACAGTTTTATATGATGGGGAAGTGTGTTTTATTCCTCTTTAGTGTTCTACCAACTTGTAATATTTATACTCAGATGTTAATATATTATCGGAAAAAATGTCAATGTTGGGCATACAGGTTTCTCTTTTTAAAACCCCGCCATTTCGGAAGCGCGTTAACGCCATAGATTTAATCTGAATTGGGGCGTTTCGAACTGATCCACAGTAGACCGGGCCCTGTGAAATGCAGCTGCTGCAACACGTATTTTAAATATCCGGGAGAAAATTTGGCGATAAACGAACTCAGAAAATGTTCAATTTAAAGCTGAGGGGGCGTAAACTCTATGTAGAATATACCGCGTTCCACATACTAAGCATAACCACATTTCCTTTGATGAGCTTTTATGCTAACAGCAAGCCGGTGTCTGCCGCAAAAACGAACACCTTTTAAGGGCATATTATACGCTTCTCAGCTTGGACTTGAGCTCACGAAAATACACAAGCAGCACCGAAACATTCCATACAATGTACTAAAGAAACAAAACGTTTCTGAGATTAGTGGTCGAAGCGGGACCCAATCGCGTTGTAGGTTCCAAAAAATGTTGTTTATGACAATAAGCACTCATATCAGGAACGTGTTGACAGCGCAAACCCTACGCCTACAGCTAACTCCAACAAAAATCAGGCAGCGAAATCCTGGCCCCTAACAGGAAAAGCCCTATGGAGACACCATGGTTTCGCCAGCTGCCATTAGTCCAAATTTCGGCCCATGCCAACTTTAGGAAGATTATAACGTTAGTAAAACAGCTAAGAGCGGGGTGCCAACCCCGAGCTCCCTCAAATAGGAAACGGCTCAGTTAGGGGCTTCTTCTAAAGGCTAAGTATATCGAGAACGGCATGGCATGCATTACACTTCGGCCCCTAATACTGACATAGGCCCAAGCTTCAGTGCACAAAAAAAATTTAGAATAGCTCCCGAAGATGGCCGAGCATAATTTTGATAATTATTTCATCACTGCACGAACGGTGCCCCGGTGGACATAAAATATCAGTTAGGATATCACAGTTCAAGCAACACAGGTTCGACCCAGATTGACTAGACAGATACGTAATATTGTCGTCTTACATTTATCTTGAATTTTAACCATTTGTGGGCTGTGTTCAGTAATATCCAACCATTCCAAATATATTTGAACGTGTTGGCTGTTTATCGGAAATGACAGATTAAATATCGCTTTTCATACTGTACGTTCATCTATACCATGTAACGCGATAAAAGATATGTTTAGCGAGTAAAAGCCTAGACAAATGCTCCCATATTATTTGTCTAACAAAATCTAATTCGCTCTCAATCCTTCTAACGATAAAACAAACACATATATACATACGCTTCACAATACAGTCGTTTATTGTTCATGACACACAGTATTATATATTACATAAATATGTTGAACATATAAATACATGCACAGGAGCAATGTATATACACATAGCGAAACAGCGCACAAATATATATATTGTCCCCGAAATGGCTCACATAAAAATGTATACCAATACTTTGCAAAACCAACACAATTATTTATATATTTAACTACTATAAATCCCGAGCACAGAAGCAGCATATATACTAGCAACTATCTCAGCTTTGCTCAGGCAAAAAACAAGAAAGGCCTTACGCTAAGCCATACGTTACTTTGATGACAAATATATTATTTATGATATGTATGTTCGAATATTAATAAAAGAATACTGACGACTGGACTGCTGATTTTATCAAAACAAAAGACGAACGTCAATATGTACTATCAGTTTTCTGCATTGTTTGCCCTAAAGAACTTTAGATGGCAACGGCAAGCGCTGCTGACACTTAATTATAATCAAAATAATTATTAAACACTCTCCTGAAAGCCAACGTGTATTTCGTATTCTTGAACAAACTTTTGACGCAAAAACTTTGGATTGGCTTCGAGCACGATACATTAGTCTCTACGCGGTTTAGGAACTGTGGCTCGGTTCCTTAACGAATAAAATGAAGCAAGCGATTAACAGCGCAGTCAAAATCACACGGTTAATAGCGCATCGCTTCAAAATGTGTTTTAGCAAATGCGTCACTGTATGCACTAAAGAGCAAACATGTTCAAGCAGAGGCCCCCGGGGTAGGGTGTGCGGCGTCTTCGGGATGCGAAATCCTCGTATGGTTTCGGCAAATCTGCCAGTGGGAAGCCGGTCCCCGGGGGTGCGTGTTGGTAAAACCCACACTACTTATGGGCATGCATCAATAAAGAGCAATCGAACGATATTCTACAGTTTGATTGAAAAACCAAACATTGAAAATGTTACCAATCCACGTATGGTTATCCGTAAGCACACTCATGAGTAATCTAAAATCCATAATTTTCACATTTCAAGAGTTAAATATCTGTTATCAAATCTCAATACATAGGCAACAGCATTTGATATCGATTTAGACTAAATAGTTCTTAATCAAGGGCGTAGCCAGGGGGGGTTTGCGGGGGTCGCGACCCCCCCCTTATGCCTCAACCCCAAACAAAATTTTTTGAACGATTCCTGTTGAAAATCATGTCGGAAATTGTCATAAAACTATCCTCTCTCGAACTAGAAAACAATTACTTTCAACCGTATTTTTGACCAAACTTCCCATTTTTGTATTAAAATTCGCTATTTTGGCTACAGTTACATTTTTTACTTGTTTATGGCGTGCTTAATATACAAATTCTGGACCCCACTTTCACGTTTCTGAGCGCGACCCCGCACCCGGACCTCCCCTTTTAGGTACCCACTGTGGCTACGCCCTTGTTCTTTATAAATTGGCGGTACGAAATGATGTAATGTATTTACGGATGAATAAGTCGTGCTTGGCACGCCCAATCATACAAATAAATTAAGGCTGTTTTCAAACCGCATGAAACTTGAATGATACGCGAGGCTTAAAAACTAGAGTTTTTATCCAAATCTCAGTGGATTTTGTGATTATTTACTACTATCGCTCTCAACTATTTATTAACGCACACTGTGTATCCGAATGGTAAATGACAGGTGTAATTGGTACGTTCACCAATAAGTAAACTATACTTGTCGCACTGGAAGTTCCACTGTGCAAAATCACCACCGAAAAATTTAAAAATCGAAACTATTTCAAACGACATATGAAACAGAGCGACATTCAAATGACCGAACATATATGTATAATATGCTTATGTATACAACCTAAAAATCCATGTATATTATATACGAACAATATGCCTATACATGGATTCATCTCAATATTCAACCGGAACACACAACGTTGGCTTGGATTAACGTTGGAGTGCTCTGTGTAAGTTTAAAAATTTCGATTGAATTAACCTAAGGATCATGGGCATGGGCAAGATCCCACCTAAATCGCGATGTAGTGAACTGGGACCGAAAATTCCACACACAACCAGTCAGGACCAGATGTTAATATAAATACACTACCAGTCCTTGTTACCGTGCCGCACTCGATTTCAATCAGGTTTATATTAATGAATTCAACGTTTTCTTATCTATAGTGATTGAATAATATGCTGGGCAATAATTCTATGCCATTCCCAAACCAGCGGCGTAAACCACTAGCTGAAAATCGAGGAGGGATCCAAACAAAATAATCCATTGACAACTAGCTGAAATGTGAACGGTCGGATTGAGGAACTGTATATGCAGTAGAAACGTGGTGTTGATAGACAAAAAGAAGAATTGAGACAATTAGACTGACCCCAGCAGGCTAAACACAGGGGGTCTGTATTGCTGAACCCCTCGGGCGTTTATGCACCTGTCCCAAACATGGTTATAATTAAAATGCTGACAAGTTCTTAGTTTTACATTCGAGCGCGCATGTTCACAAAAATACTCAGCTAGCATTTCAAAACAATTATTGTAGTTGGTCCTAGACAATAGAAGTTCACTCAGGTACAAAAAAAATATAAATACATCCCTACGGACCAATGCCCTTATCAATAAACAAACAACCACTTCTAAATACAAAGCAAATCTTTGTTATAATCTCAATCAATGTATTAACCCAAATGTTCCGCTCGAATCCTACAAATATTCTTGTATCAATAAGTATCACAGTTATTATTATTACAGTTAAATCGAATTTCATAACTTTCTTTTCCTGCATGTTATCCATTGAATAGGCCCAACGACATGACAGATGCTAATAAGATTACATTGTATAAATATTTATATACATATTTACAGTACAATACGTACCCATAATCACAAAGAAGAGAATTCAAAAATTACATTACAGCACTGTAGATCACCATAAAACAACAACGGAATTTTAATACGGTCCCTTATAAAGGCGGATTTGTTTAACAAAACATAATACGGGCAACCACGGCATACAAAACGGAAAGTGTATAATTATACATTTACGAAGAGCTTCGTTAACAAATTTCAGACGCTCCATAAATCAATTGTAGCGTTAGTCTGTACGTTCATTATCATTCTGTCGCTTGGATAGCAAGGTCAAGAACAGAAGCAACGGGTGCTAAACATTTCCGTATTTTAGTCATGCAATTTGCAATACGCCGTTAGCATTAATGCAATGCCAGCACGAGCATGCGAAACAAGCTGCTACATAAAATTAAATTCCATCAGTAAATGGTTAACCAAAAGGGACTCACCTTAATAATTCGACAAAAATTGAGTGGCACTAATGGAAAACTTACTTTTTTAATGCAGTAGTGAAGAATTTCTCGAAGTCTTATTTTAGTCATGATAACCAAAAAATAAATGGCCATAGACCACTTTAACGGTTCACTGAGTAGCTCAATGCACGACAAACAAAAAGATTTTTTCTTATTCTTGTTAGAGGTTAGTAGTAGTAGTATGAATGAAGCCACGGGTTGGTTGGAATCCAGCTGCTGACATATTAAAAACTGAAGGTGGACATAATATTTTTGTCACGCAACATTGAGCGGCGGAAATAATTAGACAGCCCACAACTTACTGTTTCTAAAGCAGTGCTCACATTACGTACGATGCAATCCAATCCGATACGACTAAGTACTACAACTACCGTGAGCTCTGTGTTTGCTGTTTATATTTTCTCACACCACATAACCCGATAAAACTGTGCGTGTATATCGGCTCGGACGCAATGTGAACACGGCATATCAAATCATTCTCTAAAAACACGGTGAGAACGGTACTGTACACTACTGTAACCTTTTTTCGCATAACAGAAATACCATAAACATTGACAGTATTATGACATGAAATAAATCACACATATGTACAGACGCACGTCAAAACAAGAAAATGAGAACGTTTCATGGTATGTACAGATAATATATTCAAATATTACTACCTATAAGCCAGCTTATAGGATCATTATATGACCAGCGAACAGCAAGTACAAATTTCACATTTTTAAAGCAAACCACCAAAAACAATATAGTAGAAAAAAGCCTGAATAATACTCTGAGAAAGTTATTACTCAATACGCTGGCGGGATCCATACAAATTTTCGTGAAAAAGCGTAAACATAGGCTAGTTTCACAATTAGGTTCCGTTACACGTTGGACTAACGAAGCATTGGCGCCCCGCAAGGTGATTACACGTTGAGTAAATTTGAGAATATCCGTAATGCATGTATTAGTTACGATTGATAAACTGAGAAAAATCCTATTTGATAGCTAGTTTGCCAAACTCCGCTCATCCCGCTTCAATAATTTCAGCGAAATATTACAGTAACTTCCATGAGTTTCCTTTAATGCACCTTGAATGAATCTGTTGCGAAAGCAGGTTATCATGACAAACCTGACAAAGATATACAAACTATTTACACGAATCACATTAGACAATAAAATGATATAAAAACATTGCGGAAGTTGTAATTATCTGGCCTCTCCAAAGTGACGTTATGGCTCCCTGCTGGCATTTTTCGGGGCCTCCTGACAAAAACGAGTGCCCCCGGTTGGGATCCCTTGGCAAAATTTTTTGGCGTTCCGCCGGTAAAAACACCCCACAGATTACATAAAAGATTGGCAAAATTTTCTACAAAAATCCCTTTCCAAAGTTAAAAATTTAACTTTCAGCAAGAAATAGCTCTTAACCTCAATAAAGACGTTATATGCACCATCTCTGACCTATTTGTTAACAATCTTAGATTTTTTGCTCTGAAAAATATTAAATTTTGAAATTTCGACCGCTTAGTTCATGCCTGCCCCCTCCAAAAAGTTCACATCCTCTGGGAAAATCCGGCGCGCCTCAGCTCTAGGACCAGGGTCCCGGTTCATGCCCCCTGGCATTATTTTCAGCCAGATTATGTATCCTTATAAATTCCACATACATGTTTTTGCAGTATTATTGTCGTAGAGCACTCGCCGCACAGAGTCTTAGCCATAGCAAAAGTCAAAGAGTTTCACTTGAAAATTAATCGCAACTCTTGAGGATTTCAAACGACCGAGAATAGATTGCTAATCGATGGTTACCAAGCCATGTAGCGTAACTGTAAACTAGGGTACTCGCCACATATTGATTGTCGCTTTACAAGCGAGCCAACAAAAGCAATTTATAAACAATTTTTAAGCAGAATTTTATCGTCTCAATTCAAAAGTTGCCATGGTCCGAGTGCAAGTACTGTACCTTAAAAACATGCTACTCCCATGGGTTCAAGTCTCATGAATGCTATACTCCAATTTACAAAACATGGCCCAAGTCGGTTACAAAGGAACAGTTCGTTCGCCATCCACAAGGTCGTTACTATAGCTCCAAACAAATGTCGTTGGTGTAATCTAATGAAAAACAATTTAAACAGACTGGATAGTCGTAAGCTCATAAGTCAAGCCAAGTTACAGGCTGCAACAGCAAAGTAAACACAGCTATTAACGACAGCTCAACTTGCTAGTGCCTAGCAAATTAAGTGTTTCTGACTGTTCACAATACAAATGATATTGGTCTTTTTAGCCGGCTGTAGAATTTTATTCCGAGCACAGCGTATGTAGCATAACAACCTATACATTCGTAAGAGAAATATCGAATGTTTAAGTTTACCATACAACATTGTGCATGCTACATTTTCTACGAAGTTACGTACATAATATAATTATGAGCTCTCCTCAAACAATGAACAAAACATCAAATTAACATATCATATATATATATATGAATGTACACAAAATAATACAAAAGTTCGGTTATTTTATGTAAAGTACACAATGAATGATAGATGGGACCACACATGGGATTGAAATTTCACATTCCTCACGCCACACAAGCACAAAAGCGACCAAATTATAGTACTCAACTTAGATAAAACTTGCTATAGTTACATAATTATCCATATAGTTTTCATGTCAATACATATTGCTAGATTTACTGCAGCATGTCCCTTCCTACACAACATGTTCCAAAGGATATGGTTATATTGTAACCTGGACTCTCCAAATTGGGGGAGGGTTTGGGGCCTGGCATTTTTCGGTTCCCCCTGGTTCATGCCTCCTGGCAAAGTTTGGAATCCCACGGGTTCATTGGCTCTTGACACATTTTTGTTTCCAATCGTTCCAAAGTACATAAAATTTTATCAAAATTCCTGCTAAAATACTGTTCTGAAGCCAAAAAATTCGAAAATTTTGTCAAAATTTGTTTCAAAATCGCTTTTTCTCTGCATCAAAATCGTTTTGACACGATTTTTTGCCTTTTTATCATGGCAAAATACCCCGAGGCAAAATTCGGAACCAGGGACCCACCGGTTGATGCGCCCCATGGCAAAATTTTCAGCGAATGCAGAGCCCAGTAAACGGTCATATAAGATTGGAATGTCAAGTCCAAACTGAGGCTTTACAAGATACAAAACAAGGCGTTACATTGGCTCCATCACAAAGTAACTCCGCTGATATAAATTTAAATTTTGGACTTAACTCAAATTACTGTAGTGTCAAAAATCTTTAAAATCGGCACACTTCTGACGAAGTAAGTATCGACTTGTGGTTTGTCTAAATTGAAACAAAATCTATGTTATGCGAAACGAAATAGCCTGTTTTTCAACAGAAAATTATATCAATCTCAATTCAGCTGGGTAATATTACGACCCATATCTCATTACAAAACAATTTTTCTATCATATAAATCCCAATACTTTTCAAATGGTAATCGTACTTTCTATGCGTCTTGTTTTGTTCCAGGTTATATTTATGCAGACAAGAATTGTGGTAACTAGAAAATCAACACCTATTTATCGATGTCCCCCAAACATGTATTTATACAGCTACAACTAAACTGTCCTGGTAATAAATAGGTAATTACAACATCGAACCCAAGAAACTGCTATGTGTGGATCATCGGGAATGTGCGAATCATTATTGTTTTAAATCGTTATTATGATAAGCTGTAAAAGCGTGCATTAATTTGCTGCTGTTGTTGGTCGAATGAAATTATCGCTCACAACTTCGGTTGGAGGTCGCTCGCTGAAATAAGCAATGCGTCGAGCGTTTGGCAATCCAATCAACCATATTATGTGCTACTATCGATCCCAGCCATCACCACCGTCGCCGCGGTCTAAGCCTCTTGAGACGAAAACACTAGAAAATTTCAAGATACGAGTTAAAAGAAACAATAGTAATCGCATATACACAAACAAAATTTAGGCAGTGTAACTTCACTGAATTTCATTCAGTTAATCATAAATCGAAGAGCATGGGCGTTAGAAAGGTGGGCTCCGCGTCTCCCCCAGATTTTGACTACTGTATGTCTTACTTATACAACACAGCTCTTCAACTTGAACCAGACTTGAAGACGCTTCCCAACGCACCATAGGAACAAACTTTCTATATGAATGACATTCCATTTCCCAGCAAAAATACAACAACAAAACGTCGAAAAGTGAACACTTTAGTAGCCGTGTTTAGCATCCATCAGTCGCCACGTTGAAGGCAAAACTAGTAACTTTATCCAGATTGCAGAGCGTAGTGAAGAATAGGTACACCTACGCCTTTTGTGTGCACAGCCAATCAGCCCTCGATAGCAATGAGTTTCCTATACCCGAAAACCACCAAGTGCAAGCTATCAGCCTCCCAGGACGTCACAACAAAATTATGAATTTTGGGTCAAGAAACATTATGAGACTGTTCAAAGTGGGGGTGGGGGGACTCCCCACGTTCGTGAAATTTTCCCCATGTGGGTCCCCCCACTCGGCCGAAACCCCATGTTCAACTAAAAACAAAAATTTTATGTCTCAACATTTATGTTTTTGTATGCAAAACATTAAACATTTTTAAACATTAATTATCACTAGTTTTTGCTAAAACGTGGTTTTATAGCTTGAAAATACATGCACGACAGTAAAGGTACATGAAAATATGGAAATATTTACTATCTTTGAGCAAAATTTATTCCTCCAAGCATTTTGAAATTTCGCCCGAGAATGAACACACCCTTTTACTTTTTGGAGGACGGTGGACAAGCCAGCCATGTATTTGTAACGTCATAAAGAAAAAAGCCATAGCAGAAGAGATCACTATGAAGCTGGGACTTAAAACGGTAGAAACCATAAACTAATTATAAAAAATCAATGGTTCAGCGCTAACGTTCTATATTTACCCTTATCAATTGAATTTAAAACAATATAATATAACAGTTGAACTTAATTTGGGCGACATTTGATGTGCTGATTGATCCATTATAATAGTCGTACAATTTTTTCGATTCAGGACGAATTGTCATCGCAAGAGCTTTAAAATAATTGTAATAAAACAAGTTAAATTTAAGCATTTTCATCTGCCAATACAATTTGTTGACAACAGAAAATAATTTACAATGTCTAATTTCTCGTGCTACTCAAAATTATATCCAACATATGTCTTGATCAAATTGGATGAGGGCTCATGAACCGAATTTTACACCCAGGAGAAAATTCTTCTCCCTAAAGCTACGCAAATTTTTGTATGCCCCGCAAACCCTGTATTTTTGCAAATTTTTTCATCCAAATTTTAGAGCTTTCAGTGATTTTTCAACCAGTACCCCCACGTCAACCACATTTATACAGAAGTCAGATCATCAAAGTCGGGAGAGTGGTTACCATGACTGTGGCAGAAACAATAATCGTGAGCTATATCTTCCAAAACAATGTGATATCGCAAACTCAATTTGATCGATTTGTCAAGTCAATACAAGACCGCTTTAGGTACAAAGAAAAAACACTTTTGTTTCAAACCAATATTCACTGATTTCATCTACGAACTCAATCTCATAGAAAATTATAAAACAGAAAATAGATCAGTTTTACCCGATTCCAATTCCAATAAGCAAAGACACGAAATTAGTCATCACAAGGACGGACCAAACTTTTTCCGAGAAAAATTTCGACGAAAATACGCGGTACAAACGCAGGTTCCACCATGTTAGATCATCGGCTTCCCCATTAGCTGTTCCGTTTGTTGTTGTGCCGCTACTACCTCCACTAACAGCTTCGCTAATTGGGGAATTTGGTGGTGTGACGCCTGGATTGCCGGGGTGGCGAAGCTTCCATCGCCTGAAAATATGCAAACTTCAAAAAGCCCAATTACTTGATTCATAAGCTACATTTAAAAATATAAAACACAGCAAAACGTTGCTTGTTTGCTGAATTAATGATCAACTCCAAATAGGTTTCAAAACGTAATTACGGAGCGTTGTAATACCACTAATAACTCACAAGCGAGGTTGAAACGGAGTGAGCGTAGTTTCATCATGTGGTAATTTTGTGTAATCACTTGTAACAGGCTTTGTGTTTGATGTATATACTACAATAAAATCTCACTAGCCCATAGAAAACTCTAAAACCTCGACAAACCTAAAACCATCGAAAAATGTGCTAGTCTCTAGACAACCGGACCATCGTATTGAACATGCCTAAAAACCTATATATATATCGTAAAACCCTTGAAGCCCCATAAAAGTTGTAATATAGACAATTTAGACTCTAAATAACAAAACCACCGTATTCAGCGTACTTGATAATTTAATAGAGGTAAAACACATATTAATGCGAAATTTGAAAAATAACTGATTCTGGCAAAGCGTCACCGCCTCAAGAAGTGGTCCCACAAAGCAAAGTTGTGATTTTGATGTGTTGATTCTGTATTGTGGTCTCAGTTTTCGATACCAAGACTGTGACGCAAGAAATGGGCTGTGAAAAACTGGTACCCGTATGGTGAAATTTGGCAGAGAACCATTAAAATTTTTTTTGCCATTTCCACCCCAAAGATAGGGCCGGCGCTGCTCGCGTTCGCCTAAAGGGCACATCCTCATCATTTCTACTACCGAATATAAAAATATATCGAAATCCATCCACGACGAGTTATGCGCGACAAACCAGACAAAATAGATTTTCACGATTTCCCCCTAGCGCCGGAAGTGAAAACTCAGATGGCTCCGTTTCAATAACAGCGTAATAGTTCTACGATATATACAATGTATATAGAACAAACACGAAGTATCATACTCATTTGTCTATAAGCATCAGTAGCAAGAGCAGTGCACAAATTCAGGTCAAAGCTTTTGTACACTGTAGTACCGTTACGGCACAGTCGATACCATCCTAACCAGTTTATATATATATGTGTCAACTGACAACGATGTTCGTAAAAACATTTATAACAAAATTTCCAAAAAAATCAAACAGAAATTCTTCAGAAACATCAGCAGGACTCAGGTGTGGACGATTTCTCAATGTATCAAGCCGAATTACTCATCCAATTTAGTAACCAAGGCATCAAATTGAACCCTCACGTACGTTGACAAGCACTACGAGAACGTTAAGCTCATCAAATCTAGTATATATTTAAATATAGTAAACCACGAAAAAATTATCACTTTGGTCAACTGTACGGCAAGACATGCCTAGCCAATTCTGTAGCTTGCCACCACAAATGAGTCAACTACTATACAGTGCAAACTACTACTGTTCTGTAGATATAATGAAATCACATATGTACACATTTAATAAAGCTCCATAAAACCACAGTTCATATTTTTGTTTCTATTTTCGGGGAATCGGGCATATATATCATTTTCTAAGTGTGTGAGAGTTTCTGCAGAACCCAAGAATACATTATGAACATTTTGTAGAACAACACTCGGTCAAAACTAATGTATTCTGCCTTATCCAATGATGTGGTCGATTTCCGGCCCGAACCTTGTAATTCTTGGTGGCAGATTGAGCTGATTACTGAAAATTTCGTTCGAGCAGGAATTAATTGTAAATTATTCATATTACAAATTTTTGTCTTTTAAATTTGTTCATTGGGACATTAGTGACAGTGACTTACTCTATGTTTATTAACCTGTGCGTGATTTTCGATAATTATTCAAACTTACACCCCAGGACTGGGCTCTCCAAATTGGGGTATGTGGGGCGCTGGCATTTTTCGGTTCCTCTGGTCCAAAACCGGTGCCCCCAGTTCGTGCCCCCTGGCAAAATTTTGGGCTCCCCCCAGTTCGTTGCGGCTAGGCAAATTGTTTTGTTTCCAATGGGTCCAGTATGTAAAATTTGTACCAAAATTGCGTTATGAAGCAAAAAATTTTGTTAAAATTTGCTTCAAACTTACTTTTTCTCTGCATCAAAAGCGTTGTTTTGGCACTGTTTCTGACACGATTTTTAGCCGTTTTTCTCTTGGCAAAATACCCCCTGGCAAAATCGGGCGCCCCCCCCCGGTTCGGAACCAGGAGGCATCCTGGTTCATGCCCCCTGGCAAAATTTTCAGCGAATGGAGAGCCCAGCAGGATTATAAGGTTCTACCTCGAAAAGTCGCTGGTTGTAGTACAATCTCCCAAACAATCCTTGGTAGTGGAACCTACAATTCTTAAGAGTACGTTGACACAATTATTGAAAATCACGTCCAGGTTAACAAATATGAAGTTAACGCCATTCAATTCGCTCTTTGAATGAATTTAAAGCCAAAATATGTGTATTATGCTGGGTCTCCATTCACTGAAAATTTTGCCAGGGGGCATGAACCAGGGGGCCTTGTTCCGAACCGGGGGCGCCCGATTTTGTCAGGGGACATTTTGCCAAGAGAAAAACGGTAAAAATCGTGTCAGAAACACTACCAAAACGCTTTTGATGAAAGAAAAAAGGTTTTGAAGCAAATTTTGACAAATTTGCGAAATTTTTGGCTTCAGAACGGAATTTTAGTACAAATTTTGGTCAAATTTTTTTTGTACTTTAGACCGATTGGAAACTAAAAAATTTTCCCAGAGGTGGTGACCGGGGAAATCCCAAAATTATGCCAGGGAGCATGAACCGGGGACACCTGTTTTGAACCAGGGGGAACCGAAAAATGCCACCACCCCAATTGGAGAGCCCAGTTCACCATTAATGC
>JASANE010023004.1:0-13027 GCA_030248225.1 Trileptium ribeirensis
CGTATTGCTATAGGTTTAATTAGCTTAAAAATAAAAGAACGCTATCATACGTTCCAGGTTTGTGGACTATTAACCTTACACCGCACGCAGGTTCGCTGACAAGTGAACGGACATTCTGACCAGTATCATGAAGCATCCGCCGTTGTTCATAGAACGTTATTTCACAATCCTCCGCTAAATTTCGAAAAAAATAAAAGAATATAGCTGAGAACAACTAAGTGGGGGTTTGGTGGGGTCAGCAGTCTTCCAACTAGATCTTAGCTTATTCTACAGTTCGTGTTCACACGCTCAAAATTTTTGCTTAAATTTTGATCAAAATTGGAACTCAAATTTTGATTAAATTTTGATCAAAGTTCGAAAGCATCTTTATTGGATTTTCCTAATCACTTCGAATGTGTGAACACTGTTCAAACTTTTCAAAAAACTATTCCTGTAACCAATCACCGACCAGATTCATTAATCTCAAAAAATTCTAAGTCTGCAAATTTTGTTCTTGAATTTTGAAATATCGCAATTTTTCTCCCCTTCTTACCGTCAAATTTCGATGGAGATTTTACCTTAATTTTGAGTTTCAATTCCCGCGAGCTCAAAATATGAGCAAAAAGTCCAAACGGCTGTAAAGCTATGCTTTAAAGCTCAAATAAACAACTGAATGGTCATGTTTTTCCTAAAACCTAGTACATCCCAGTCACCTTGACCCGTCTCTTCACTTCAGGGCTTAGGCACCATATTTGGCGGCGCGGCTGATGAGCTTGTGCCGTTCCCACAAAACTTCGCTTTAACAATAATCCACGCTGTATCTCTAAATTGCTCAAACGTCCTAAATTCTGAGTAATTAGTCAATCCAGTGGCGTACCGCAATCGCATGCGCATTTAAAAATGTCTATCCCGCCACTTTGACGGTTGGCCAAGAACAAGCCTCTTTTTGAGCAAATTCTTCCAATGTCAATATGAGCCCCGAGCGCTCTCTTCGCGCCGCTCCTTTACATCATCGAGCTCGACATCAACTCCATCGGTTCCTCAAGATACCCCCACTCCACCCGCCCACTAAATTTATCAACGAGCTTTTTTTGAGCCTAGCCGACCCTACCACCTCGGGTCAACTAACCGAGCCGAGCAGGACGAACTTTCCAATTTGCTCAAACGAGCCGAGCCAACCCTCTTGACATCCCAAGCGCACAGACAACTTGATATGACAATGAATGTCCGTTAAGATTTATGCCGTTGAGGATGTGAGGAAGTAGTTTTTCAGTTCAATTTGTTTTATATATTATATATGTGAAGGAGCAACCAAGTGTTTATCACTGTTCTTAATTATGAAATTAACTCTTTTAGAAGTAGGTTTTCACCTAACAGCGCCTAATATACATAAAAGGGTTAACCTCTTGGTCTCAAAATCTTGTATGTTGCCAATGTTCGATTTAAAAACTCGACCCCCCTGCGATGTAATTCTAGTGGGGAACTTTTACTGTAAAGTCTGCTTTTCCCTTAATAATAGTTTGTGGAAAACTGTTATCCCTAATATATATACAAAAAAAGTTTTGCAAATAAGTTAAAAGTAATATTTATTTGCCCCAACAAAAAAATCCTATAAACATATTGCTGCGAAATATGTGTTCAAGACCGATTCAAGCGGGAAACCCAACCTTTAATTTATGCCGCTGCTATCCTTATGTCATGTTGTTCATATATTTACGGCCGTTGGCCGTCCGTAGTTTGAAACTTGGAGCCTTCCCCTCGCAGCTGTGCGCGCTCCCTGGTCCCCCCCCT
This sequence comes from Trileptium ribeirensis, assembly GCA_030248225.1. Classification (NCBI taxonomy): domain Eukaryota; kingdom Metazoa; phylum Nematoda; class Enoplea; order Enoplida; family Thoracostomopsidae; genus Trileptium; species Trileptium ribeirensis. Next base: position 1,771 of record JASANE010023004.1, read on the forward strand.
TTTTTCACTCGGTATTAATCGTTCAGGATTGTAGAGACTACTCGGTGTCCGAAACTGCAATAGTCTCCACATCTCAATGCTGTGTATTTTTTTGTATTCTTGTCCATGAATGAAAACCTTCTAGAATTGCTAAACGGCAACGGTGTTCTTCCTATATTCTTATTTATAGATCCACGAATATTGATCGTTTATAGGTATAAAGCTTGAGGGTTTCCGAACCGCAGCTTATGCTCTTCAAGTGGACTAGTGATGGTATTGAAATTGAAACAAATTTTGCTTGAAAACATTGGAATTACACGTCATAAATTTTGTAATTGGTTCCACAAGGTTCACAAAACGAATGAAGCATTAGGATTATGTCATGGGTGTCGATGAGTGTGGCTACCGCTATAAGTGTCGAGCCTGTTCAAGCCATTTTAATCCCCTCCTCAACTGAAAACATCAAAAAATTTTGGGAAATCGGCTAAAATTCGGAAAATTAATAAATTTTGAAACTTGAGTTGACGAAAATTTTAGTCAGAGTAAGCGGCAGTTCCCTTCCCTCCCGAGCACCTCCGCCTTTCTAAGCCGATGGGCGTTCGGAACGTGTGGATTGTGCTCAGTTAACTTACAAAATACATAAATTCGAACAAAATGTCTTAAAATGTCTCAACAACTAATAATAATAAATTTAGCTGGAAGCAAAAAAAAACAGACGAGCACAACACAAAACTGGCTGCTACCTATTCTTATACCAAAATCAAAATTTGTCGGCGCCTACAAGTACTTTTTCAGCTAAAATTTTGGTTCCATAGTTAGTTTTAAAATATAATTGTATTTCAGTGTTGCAGCATCATTCATTAGGAATCTTAGTCTAGCTGAGTAACAAGGTACGGACAAACATACAGTATACGACAAAGTAGTCATCGATGTACTTCTACTTAGGCTAGGTCCATTTGGATACAGTGCCCATAAAAGGATTCACCCGACAACTCGATAGCACAACAATCCTTAAAGTGCGTTTGTGCTACTTAGCAGCAGCGAAATTAGAGGGAACAAAAATATTTGTTTAACTATTGAAAACTCTATTTTCAAGCCGTATTTTGGTTGGAAATTAAAATTTCAAGCTATTTTTGCATATGTTCTGAAAAATTTTACTACAGATTGATACCGCAGCATTGGCTAAACAACTTGGTAAAGAAAATAGTGAAGATTATTGAAAAATTTTCGTCAACTCAAGTTTTCAAAATTTAGCAAATTTTCCCCAATTTTTGCCGATTTGCCAAAATTTTTTCATAATTTCGTTGGGGGAGGGGATGAAAATGGCTTGAACAGGCTCGACACTTATAGCGGTAGCCACACTCATCGACACCCATGACATAATCCTAATGCTTCATTCGTTTTGTGAACCTTGTGGAACCAATTACAGAATTTATGACGTGTAATTCCAATGTTTCCAAACAAAATTTGTTTCAATTTCAATATCATCACTCGTCCACTTGAAGAGCATAAGCTGCGGTTCGGAAACCCTCAAGCTTTATACCTATAAACGATCAATATTCGTGGATCTAGAAATAAGGGTGTAGGAAGAACACCGTTGCCGTTTAGCAATTCTCAAGTTTTTCATTCATGGACAATCAATACACGTCGATGTGGAGACTATTGCGGTTCGGACACCATCAGTCTCTACAATTGTGAACGATTAATACCCATGGACCAAACAACGCGGACAAGCGAGAGCGCACAGCTGCGATTCGGAAACTCCAAGTTTCAAACTTGCGGACGGCCAACGGCCGTAGATGTGTGAACAGTGACGTAGGATAGCAGCATAATTTACCGGTTGATTTTCACTTGAATCGGTCTTGAACACATATTTCGCAGCAATATATTTACATTCGATGCATGTTTCATCAAATATATTACTTATAACTTACTTGCAAAACTTTTTTTGTATATATATATATAGGGATAACAGTTTTCCACCAACAATGTTTAAGGGAACAGACTTTACAGTAAAAGTTACCACTAGAATTACATAGCAGGTCTATCAAGTTTTTGATGGACCATTCGACGGCAACGTCCGAGACTGACAATTTAACCCTTTATGTATATAACGCTGTTAGGTGAAAACCTACTTCTAAACAGTTAATTAAGAACCGTGATAAACACATCTTGTACCTGGCACTGTCTGCGATGTAAAACCGGAGTAAAGTCGAAAACTACTTCACATCCTAACGGCGGTGATGTTAACAGACATTCATTGTCATATCAAGTTGTCTGTGCAGTAGGGATGTGAACGAGACTTGGCTCGGCTCGTTTTAGTCAATTGAAAAGCTGGCTCTGCTCGGCTCGGTTCGTTGACCGAAATCGTAGGCTCGGCTGGGCTCAAAAAAGCTCGTTGATAAATTCAGAAACCAGTCGGATTCAAACCTATCTTAAGGAACCCATGCAGTTTAATAGACTCGATGATGTAAAGTTGCTCACGCAAAGTGAGCGCTCAATACTCATATTTACATTGGAATTATTTGCTCAAAAGAGCTTGTGCTTGGCCAACCCTGGGATGGTAACGTTTTAAATGCACATGCGACTACCTTATACCACTGGATTGACTAAATACTAGAATTTTTTGCATTTCACCGATTTAGCTCTGCACGTGCATTCCTGTTAAAGCTAAGTTTTATACAAACGTCACCCGCTCATCACATACCACCAAAGTATCCTAAGCCCTGAAGTGAACTGCAGGTCATGTTCATCTCTATGTACTAGGTTTTCGCATTAGCCTAAGCTTAGGTCTTTATATGAGCTTTAAGGCGTGTTCACACGCTCAAACTTTTTGCTCATATTTTGAGCTCACAATTGGAGCTCAAAATTTGATAAAATTTTCATCAAAATTTGACGGTAATTTTTAAAGAAAAATTGCGATATTTCAAAATTTGAGAACAAAATTTGGGCTCAAACTTTTTCAAGTAATGAATCTGGTCGGTGATTGGTTACAGGAATATCCTTGAAAAGTTTGAACAGTGTTCACACATTCAAAGTTATCAGAAATGCAATAAAGATGCTTTCAAACTTTGATCAAAATTTAATCAAAATTTGAGTTCCAATTTTGATCAAAATTTAAGCAAAAATTTTGAGCGTGTGAACACGAATTTAGAATAAGCTAAGATCTAGTTGGAAGACTGCTGACCCCACCAAACCCCCACTAAGTTGTTCTCGCTATATTCTTTTATTTTTTTCGAAATTTAGCGGAGGATTGTGAAATAACGTTCTATGAACAACGGCGGATGCTTCATGATACTGGTCAGAATGTAAGTTTAGTTGTCCACGAACCTGCGTGCGGTGTAAGGTTAATAGTCCACAAACCTGGAACGTATGATAGCGTACCTTTTGTTTTAAGCTAATTAAACCTATCCGTAGCGGTAGCATTACCCATAAGAGGCTGCTAGCTTTAAGTTCGGACTTATCGTCGAGTTGTATAAATAATTGTTTTGAAACTTACACCAATCGTTCGTTGTTTTTCATCTAAAATACGGATTCGCCTTTGTTCTTCAAGACGACGTTTACGTTGAAGCTTTGCTAGATATTCGTCTGAATCCATTGTATATTTGATTTTAAAATTAATATCAGCAAGTAGCACAATAGTACTATAATGCTCAAATTCTAGGTCCCTTAGGAAATTAGCCAGATTCTCCGGGGCGAGGCTTTCGGCTTCCAAGGATGTGTCCGATCCATAGGCGAGAGCGGGATGGGGAAGGGAAGCTTGGGCGCCGCGAAAAGCACCCATGGGTTCGAAGCCCGGAGCCCTTGAAAGGGGAACGGGATTCGAGTGACTTTTCAGGGGGAGAGGTTGCCGGACCCACGAAGGAGGTAATACACCTTACCCTCTATGCTATTAGTTGTTATAATTAAGCAAAAGCTAACCCAGCTTCTTAGTTTAATCATAGACATAGTCAGGTGCAAGTTTGCTCTATTAAACCATTAAAAACCTAATTAATTTCCGGATAATTGAAAATTATTGACAAACGCAAAATTGCGGCAGGAATCTAACCCTGATTAGATTATGTTGCAAGCGAAATACCCAAACGACAGAGCTACTTAGAAGGTGGTTTTGCTCAGTTTCTTCCCGAATCAAACATAGCTTCAGTCGCATTACTGTTTCGTAACCAAGGGTTCACAAAACGGTACTTCTTGTAAACTCAACGACACGGTGGATTTCTAGCCGATGGTATAAATAATTATAACTTCATTGTGATTCTGGAAAACTGAAATAAGCTTGAAGTGAAAACTGAATACTGAATGTGAGCAACAATAAGTATAAAACTTGCATATTTATAATAAACTGTACGAAACGTGAAATGTATGTTGGGTAACTTTTCAGCAATCTCGCGTCATCTGGCAAATAGAATCATAGAATTATGATTTTGACAACGTAAATTATCATATTTTTTCAACAAACTGTCAATGTGATAAACACAAAATCAAACAAACTACTTGCACATGAAAATGATTTGAAATTGGAAGTTTGAGCTTTAGTTTTACTATGCATGGTACGCGAAATACAGTTTATAAAGTGCTTTGATTGATACAAGTGGTTCACCAAGCAGCGATTTCTAGCGAGTAAGTATCATGATTTGTTGCACTGTTAGTGTATGAGAGACAACATCGAATTCTTTAAGCATGAAAATAATTTGAAATTCTGATATTTTGGTTATAACATCTAGTAATGCATATAAATTTTATTAATGTCACCAAGAGTGCGTTAGAGACGAGTATGACACTTTCCTGCACTTGAATGTTAGCCCGTGTTTGATGATACGGGAGTTCTGAGGTGGTCTAGATGCACTGACCCCCCAGTTTCTGGTGAGGTAGCTCGGACCACCCTCCCTCCACAGTTTTTTTGGGTGTAGCGGGGGGTAAGTCAGACCCCCAATTTCTGGGGGAGGTCGGTTGAACCAGCAGGTGCTTATAACCCGACCCCCTCCCCAGAAATTCGGGGAGAGTGCGACCTACCGTCCTCCAAACAAACTGGGGGGGTCAGGCCGAAAAAGCCCGTATCATCAAACACGGGCTTACATGTGAGTGCAGGAAAATGTCATACTCTTCCCTAGTGCACTCTTGATGTTACTAAAAGTGTGTAAAAGGTACAGAAATAATTTATTTTAAATAATGATTTACAAAATATACAAGGTGGAGTCGATTATGCAATTGCTTGTATGCTACTACAGATTTCAATAAAAATATTTTAACTAGAAGTTCTGTTGGGTATTCTACAAGATTACGTGTTTTATATAGCGACTCCCTGAGTCCAAGTACAGCTGAAGGGGCGTAACATTATATTGTTTTAAAAAGAAGAGCTCAGGGAAATGGTTCGCTGACTTAGTCTTAGGCTTAGGCTCGGGCTCATATATGGATATTAGCTCAAGATAAGTAGGATCTAACTCAAGCTTAGTATATCGATGATGGAACAACTTGCGTATTACTCCCACCCGTCAACTTAACTTTGGCCGGGCAGTATTACTTTCATGAAAAAGAAAATAAGTAAATAATTTATTGTTAATTTTATTTAGAATTACGTATAATATCCCAGCCGCTTTTGAGGTAACCGCCCAACCTTTAGATTGCTTAATATAACCTTATATCAGAGCGACGCAATAGAGATTAACCAGTTCTTCGTGACTTGCCAAATATTGGTACTAGTATAACATTATTTTTAGTTCTCACAAAACCATTGATTCGGTCTAACGTCGTCACCAATAAATTTATCAGTACCATAGATAACTATCTATACGCAATAGCTGACATGAGTACTGATAAATACATTAGTGAAGTTTGCCGAGATATCTATTTTCGGAACAGTATCTAGTTGATCGGTAATTATGAACATTGAAATCACAGAACAACCCAATCGAACTTATAAAATGCGTTCATATGTTCAAACTTTTTACTCCAAAATTGTGCTTAAAATTTGCATCAAATTTTGAACAAAATTTGACGTGATTTGTAATGGAAAAATATAGAGCTAATTTTAATGCTTCAACATTTGAGATCAACGCATCGTCGGCGATATTTGGCAAAACGAAAATACTTGAAAAGTTTGAACAGCGTTCGCACGATCAAATTCACTAAAAATCCAAAAACCTGCTGTCAAATTTCTGTTTAAATTTGATCGAATTTTGAATTCAAATATTGAGGAAAATTCATTTGATCTCAAATTTTCAAGATATATCAGTACGTGTGATGGCAGCTATGAAAAATTCAACATTTAAAACATTGATTAAACGTAGAATGAAATCAGGCATAGCGACAGTAATAAGAAGATTTGGCTTGGGGATTTCACTATTGTACAGTAACAAAGTGAACCACAATTCTAAAACACTATTATAATTTCATATTTACAAAATATCTTTTTAGGCAACTGAGTACAGAACTGTTATGACCATCGCTATCAGCAATTGTTATAATTTTGAACATTGATATGCCTGTTATACTTGTGAACTGCAATTAAATGCATTATATTCATTTTAATTCTGTTCTAATAACTGATTCAGTCTATGTAATTGGGCGAGATGTGCTTTAATCACTGTGAAAGACACTTAAAATGCTTGAAATTTTCACATTTTTACTTCTGCACAATGACTCAGTAACTGCCGAGCGAATACTTTACTAATTCTGCACATAGACTCAATAACTGCCGTGCGCGTACTTTACTACGTAACTACGCTAGTAGAGTACTAATTCGTTCTCAAAAGTTCCATGCTGACATTGTATACAACATTGACTGAAGAACATTCTAGAAATCTCAATTTGTTTATATGTTTCTCGAATGTTGTAGTTATGTGTGTGTTCGGGTATATATACTGCTGCCCAGCAGCGGTAATCAGTGTACCGTGAGTACCGAGTGTACCGATTGTCTAGATTGTGCATTTCCGTTTACTTTCTTTTGCTTTCTACTCGTTTTTAAATAAATCTCTTTAATTTACCCTCGAGTCCTTGTGGTTACCTACGCTACGACCAACAATGCTGAAAGGAGGGCTTTGCAACCACTGAGGCGTGCTCCACTACCGAGGACCAGCTGATCTCCTTCTTGGGCGTAGCAGCTGAGCACAAATCCTCGACAGGTGACCCGACACCCCACTGGGAGAACATATATGATTTTGGACTTTTCAAATAACACAAAATCATTACCTACCGAGTATACCTTGGCTTGTACTTTATATACTTTAGCCTTATGATCATAAAAACAAACTACCTTGACTGCATGAACATAAGTTTCTGAGAGAAAACTTATGAAGAGGACTTGAGTATTGTTTTCCTTAAAAGAAATGTGTCACAGAAGCTTGAATTGTTGGCGACTCTTACACAAATAGCGCAATTAAAAACACCTTTTTCTAAGGCAGAATGTAAGCCTTTTGTGAGAAAATAGTTTGCCATTTGAAAATTCTACTCGCCGTCTCGAGGATAAATATCATTGGTTTGTTTGTCGTAAACCTTTTAGAAGAGCAGAAAACGACGAGTTCATACTGATGGTCGACACAAATATGACATGGAATTGAAATTACCATCAAACCATTCGACCATAAAAACAGTAGTTTTTCTTCATTCATAATGCTTTATTCTAAAACTATTATAATACAATGCATTATACAGGGTTTTTCCATAAGTTTCCCCACTTTCAAACTACATAACTTTGTAATCAGTTGACCAATTCAAATTATTTTTTTTATGTTTTAAATCAATATCATACTTTAATTGTTAATAAGGTAATGGCGCAATATCGCTTGCCGCTTAGTGCCGTAATTCTTGCTATTCGATTATAAATTCAATAATGATGCTGATATAGTTCGATCATGGCGCTATTAATATGCAGACTCTCTACCACTTTCCAGACCAGCTATTAGATCACTGAATCGTAAATTTGACAGTACCAGATCTGTGTCAGACCTGCCACGCCCTGGATGACCTAGATCAGGTGTACCGTGGAGAACATTGCATGGGTTGAAGAGAAAATGTTGCAGTCGATACACAAATCACTCAAACGCCCATCATTTGAAACGGGGCTACCAAAAACTATAAGTTACCGTAGGGTCAAAGGTCTAGCACTAAAGCCGTTTATCCCACATCTGGCGCATGAATTGAACGAAGATGATTTTGATCGAAGAATTGAATTGGAAGAATCCTGTTTGAACAAACTGGATGAGAGCTCAGAGCTCGCATATCGGATTATTTGTTCTGACGAAAACGTTTTTAAATTAAACGGACACCTTAATCGTCACAACTGTCGTTAATGGTGATATGAAAATCCTCACAAAACTATTGAGCATCAACAGCACGCTGTTGAACCACGGTTTGGATCGACATGCGTTCTGAGGGAATAATCAGACCATTCTTCTTTGATGAGACTGTGACGGGGCACAATTATCTGGAAATGTTGAGCCAGCAGTTCCTGCCGCCTTGTATGCAGCTTCCCAATAGTGATGAATACGGTACTCCGGCTCATTACGCAAAACGGGTTAGAGAGTGGTTTTATGAAAACTTCGCTGATCGTTAGATCGGAAGACTTGGCCCATTGAATGGCCCGCACGCTCGCCTGATTTTGCACCTCCTGATTTCTTTTTCTTGGTGAATTGAGACAGAAAGTCTACAGCCGACAACCATGAACAACTGTCAAGAAATCAAGAACTGTGAGTAGATAGAAAAAGCTGCTTTTACCCCCCCCCCCCCGGTGTGGACCGGTGGTGGTGAGTCATGGGCATTACTCTTATTTATATGTATATATGTATATATGTTTAGCATACATGCATATGTGTTTATTGTATATATAAATACAGACATGCAAAGTAGTATAGTATGCGTAGCACGGACCTCGAGGATTTGAGGATTCATTCACCTTCATTTTTGTGTAATATTTTTATTTTTTATTCGTGGTAATTAGGGGGTACCGGGTTGTACGGGGTCATATGGTGGTGCTGGGTTGTACCATGGTGTCAGAGTGTGCCAGGTACCTACATTTTTATACGTGACATTAGTTAAATCTTGGGTGACGGGTATTTTAACACACCCGTAAGGGCATGATAGTATTTTCGACGTTTTAACACACCCGTAAGGGTATAATAGTATTTTCGGGTATTTTAACACATCTGTAAGGGTAGGATAGTGTTTTAGATATTTTAGCACATCTGTAAGTGCATAATAGCATTTTCGCTGTTTTAACACATCTGTAAGGGTGTAGTAGTATTTTCGGGTATTTTAACACATCTGTAAGGGTAGGATAGTGTTTTAGATATTTTAGCACATCTGTAAGTGCATAATAGTATTTTCGCTGTTTTAACACATCTGTAAGGGTGTAGTAGTGTTTTCGACATTTTAACACATCTGTAAGGGCATGATAGTGTTTTCGGCATTTTGGCACCTCACCAAACGTGTAATTTTGTTTTTCTTTATTGAAAAAACTACACAATAATACAAATGAAGTATAATATATACATACACATACAACATAAAATATAAATATTAACATATACAATATCTTCATGTATTTCTTTGTAGCGCCATACTGATGCACCAATTTATATTTTCGTCGCCGTGCATCAACTGGGTGGTCGTAGACGAATGCCGTTATGACTACATTGCCTTCTGTCACCACACATACAGCCTGGTTCACCCGTCCATCCTCGATATCCAATGACTTTGTTGAATGTTGTGAAGTGCTCCACCCGATTATCTTGTCGCTTGAAGTGATCATCGCCGTTGTACACCGTTTCATAGATATTTGCTTTGTAATCCTTGATGAGTCGTGAATTTCCACTGGCAACGTGACCAGTATGACCATGTACAAAGTGTTTACTGAAGTGGAGAAACATGACAGACTGTTCTCGATGAATGAAAGTGTAAACTGATTTAATAAATTTAAATACACAGGTATATATAAACATTTCATCCCTGCCAAAGGAATCATCAGATGGCTTTACACCGTATACACGGTATTGGCTACCATTATGTTTTTTTCTTTTTACTTCAAATCAAACATATAACACAATTTAATAATATCATGATAATAATCAACATACAACATAGGGTATGACAATGATAATTCATACAAAGACTGTTTAAAAGTGTTTTCGTTCTTCATTATAAATTCCACCGCCTTGATAATTGCTTGTCGTCGTCGTTGAACCTTGAACAAATTTTCTTCCTCTTTCGATCGCTCGTCGATATAGTCACCTGTTGCTTCACATTGACGTCGAAACTCATCCACCCGGTGTTGCCAATAATCAATATCCTTTTGAAGATAAACGTTGCGCACGTATTGTTCCATACACTTCACGAATATCGATTCCAATGTATCGTTGACCAATCACTTTATCCAAATCATACGTTGCGAGATGTTTCATAAATCTTGCTCCCATATAATGGTTGGTGAACGTATATCCTCGATAAATACCAACCGATCGTACCAATATAAGTCCGTGTTGATAAGGTATCGATAAGTTCATAAACAAATGTTCAAATACGTCGAATAGATAAACCATCTGTGCGTTCCATTTAAGACCTTTAGGTGGTTTGAGTCGAACGTTGAAGTGTAGATTTGACGACGTTTTGTTAATCCACTTGACATCGTAACCATTTGCTGGGTTCCATTTTTCGCTTGATCCGTTTGTCCAATCGTCGAAGCATAGACTTTTCGTACAATTTTCGAGGTTCCACGTGGTAGTAGTATTGCACTTTACACTTATGAACAATATAACCATCTCCACAACAGCATACAATAGAATAAAATGTTTGTTATCCATGTTTGATTCAATTGCTTTCTAGAGCTATTTAAGACATTTTATTCCAAAATACTTCTTTATTTGAGTTAATGTTCAAATCAGCTGTAAATTCTCCCATTGCGAAAATCACAATAGCCTTTTTCAACTCCTCTACAAAATCAATTGAAAGTCTAAGTTGTCCATCTTGTGGGTTTGAAAGATAATTGCAGTCACTACTGTGATCTCTGCTCAAATCTATACAAAATATTTGATAGCCTGCACCTTGTCTAAAGCCAACTTCTGTTAATCCCAAATTTTTTGTTCTGCTGTTTAATGCATGTAATGTATTATAAAATAACCTCATGTCGTTACCAGCCCTACACGGTAAAGATATATTGCACGGGTATCTGTCATCGTTCATAAATACTGTAAAGCTATTCATATCTGGTAAACTTAACTTAAACAAGTTTGATTTTGGTGCACCAGCATATGCTTCTTGTGTTATTCCCCAAATGTATATTCTACGGGGT
>JASANE010023005.1:0-53512 GCA_030248225.1 Trileptium ribeirensis
CTAAAAACAGTACAACACAATAAATAATAGGCTATGCACTAGAACGGTGACAGTGGTGCACTTAATTGTCCGTTACTCCACAGAATGATCACACAACAATGATGTAAAACCAAAGTTCAATAAAATTCGATGTAACCGTTATAGTATTTGTTGACAACTCATTTTTCCGGACATCAGGTGTCCGGGAAAGCTAGCGTCTAAAAATAAAGCTCGTTGGATATGGAAATGTCTCGGCACGTTCGTCTTGGCGTGTATATGGTCTCTCACTATTGGACGTAATATATTATATATTACCATGCAGCATTTTTGTAGAAATTGCTACCACAAACGTACAAACAACATAACTACGTTCGCGTTCAGCGTATATACGAGGATGCGGTCTCTATGTTTAGGGTGCATGTTTGTTCAAACATTCATACAAGCGTATTAATGCGAAGCCTGCATAACATTTGTCGCAAATGTCAGTGTAGTACTTGCTAGCAAATTAACGTTTAATCAGTTTATATTATACTTCGTATAACTCAGCTGACATGTTATGTTACTGACAAATTTTATTTATTGTGGATAGGTCCTCAGTCATATTTTAGAAAATGGTTTCCAGCTAATTCTGTAAGTGCCGTAAATTCACAGTAGCATCATATTCCCAACGAACAACATATAGCTGCTGTTTGTGGTCTGCATTTTGCGATTTAGCATCGCATTCTTCTGACCGCGTACACATGAAACTGCTATAATGAATCACGTTCTTGGCGTATACTACAATACACACATAGACCGCGAACATTGCTGCTCGATTCAGCATTTTTTGACTGCGGACAACCGTGCGAAATGGTGAAATGTTTGCGCACACAATTCCGTTCCTACATCGTAAAGCCCTTGTTGGCTTTTTCTAAAATGCGAATACAGATGGCAGAAATGTGTTGGTGAACAATTCAGTTCGCGATTTTGACAAAACAACAACCATGGTATACGCACCGATGAACTCATGCATAAAACACTACTTTCTCCAGAACATGTGAACAAATTACTGTACGGTACATAAGTAAATATGTAGTGCTGGACTATCTGTTTTGGCTAAACTAAAGGGATACTCGTACAGAGCAATTTGTTATGAGAGTTGATACAACCGAGTTATTTCTACCACCGCAAAAAGTCTATTATGATTGGCATAATAAAACTCATTTAAGGTGAAAATTGGAACAAAATAATTCAAACCAGTTCAGTGTTACTGATGACATTAGCATAATTTATACCATTTTTCTCAAAATATATCAATCCTCTGCCGTGTACTAATCAGCTTGATAACAACAATATTATATGCATACTACCTTGTTTCATGAATTGAGAAAGTTGTAGATAAATTTCGCTTAGTGAATTACCAGATTCGAGACGGCAAACAAAAATTAACACTAATACTGAACGCTGGTCAGGGACGTTTATTTTAATATGTTCTTATAAAACAAAAAATAACCGCAACTACTTTTTATAATTCACACGAGGTCACATGCACTTTAAAAATTCTGGAAAAACAGAAACAGAATATTATAAGGTTTCAAAATAAACGGTTTGGACATTTATTCTCTGAGAAAGTGAAGATATATTGCTGTGGTATTACTATGAGCATATGCGAAGTGCATATTTGCACATGAATTGTGCAAATGCGAGTCAGATTAGGCCGCACATTACTAAGAATGGTGCGCTCAGGCATTTGCTTCTGGCTATGCAAGCTCAAACGCATCAGTCACATAAACCAAATGATCCCGTGATTTATAGCATTTGAAACAAAGTATTGCTATTTCACTGGAAAGTCAATCGTTAGTAAACGATAAATTCTCGTAATGCTTTCGTATTATGAAACATCAAGAAGCGAAATTTATACATTGCAATTTCTATTTGGCTAAAAAAATTTAAACGAGCTTCGTCGATGTACGTATGGCTCGTCGCACGTCGGCGCAAATCTGCTCTAAACATGGGGTGGCGATACTATTTTGAGGTCCAATACCTATTTTGATATTCATGTACAACAGAAATGTAATTTTTTGATGTATTATTTGTAAAATAAACGGGTGGGCGAGCACACTTCCCCCCTCCCGGGATGTGCGCCTATGTTTTTGAGCTGTAAAGTAGTGACTGCTGAGTAGAAATAGTTGTGCGACGACATCAATATTTTGAAGTATTTTCCAATCTTCATTTTTTGAAACTAATGTTTGTTGGGACTTACAGCGTAAGATCACGCGGTGATCCTTTTTATGTTTAGCTAGCTACACCTTAAAATCGTGGTTCTCATGGGAACAGACTTGATCATTTCATAGAAGCCATGACTTCCAAATTGTAGTTGTTACTGTAAAATTGAGTCTCGACAGCTTCTTCCATTTTGCTTTTTTTAAACTCCCAAATTAATAAATTAATGTTTGTCGGTACTCACCGTATACACAGCAGCTGTAGGTTTTTGACTTTATGCTTAGCCAGGTGTACTACTGATAAAATCACCTTCATTGTCAAGGATACTATCTAAACTATTCCTTTGAAACCATGATTTCCCAATAGTTGTTATCTCGTATTAATGTATTATTAGTTGTATATTTTGTTTGTCATACAGTATTGATATAATTTTGATATAAATTAGTCAGCTACGTTAAATACGAATGGGATATTATCATTGATTACCTAGTGTGTAAATCTACATTTCTAACCTACAGATTGGTAAAAATGTACAGATTGTGGAACGTATTTTTGTTAATAATTTTGGTTTCGTAATTCCGAACGTACTGTCCATACTATTTCAGATAGGTGCATTAAGATTGTATATAATGCGACAATTATGAATTTAGCTTATATTATTGTGAAAGTCGTGCACAGAAATCGTTGAGCACGCGGTAGAATATATTACACAACAAGCTGTAACATATACAACCGTCCGTTCAAAGACCTGTACCTACGGTAACTTGTTCCAAGTCGTACTACCTACGTTCACTCGTCACGACCGTACGTACCGAACCTTGAGCGCACGGTAGCGTGTGCTACAAGATTGTAACATAGTACATGTATTAAATACACGCACACAATAATTACCTGACCCCATGCTTTACTGTGTCGGTAGCCAGCTGTACCAAGGCCAGCAGTGCGCTCAAAGATGTTTAGTAAACACACTTGTTTTGCCTTAGTTGTTCAAATTCTAGCTGTAGCATTCATTTGAACTAATAAATCCCGTTCGTACAACTCCTTGAAGGCTCAGCTAGATGTGCCACAGCTACAATAATTTTCATTTTAATGACTATTTTAAATATTGTCTTGTATCTAATAAACTTCTGTCATAGATGGTGTTACAGACATAGCTAATCTGTGGCAAACTGGTATGAAAACATGAATGTAAATTTGATGATCGCATTAACACCTCGTATCAAAATTTTGCAGTTTTAGTTTCTGGCGTGAATTATTCCGCTGTCATAGCAGTGGGTCCAGAACATGTTAAATGTTCAGGTTCAATGCAGTTTTGGCGTGAAATGTTGGTATAATTGGCTTTCTTCAAGACGTGCAGATATGCGGTGTTTCTGTTATAAAGCGCCCGCCATGGGGAAGATTTGTCACTGTGTGATCTCGACCATAATATGGTACATGGTAGTCGGGAGGGTATACTATGCAGCACAAGTAATGGCGTCGCGGGCACCGTGTACACTAGGCTATGGTGTCTTCGACACACTATAACTGAACAGTTGTTTAAAAAAGGTGGAAAAATTAGCTAAGGAACATTTGACAATATTTACGCTGATTGATTGTAGCCCTTAAACCATGCCGTTTAAAGCTTTGCGTTGGAAGTGTATGGACAAAGCTTTCACTGTATAAACTCCGAAAAACGAAAATAACAACAAGGCATCTTGCCAAAGGACTTTCATCACAGCTGGCCCGAAATTTACGGTGTCCATGACACCTTATATAAATGCTGATGGTGTCCGAAACACCATATAAAATTGCTTAGAATACAGTGTTGGAATTATGTACACTATATCGTTAACGGTGTTACCCAGTCTTTACGTGGACAAAACTTCCACGTTGTTGGCAACTTATAATGTAAACGCAGCATTAATTAAACATTAAACAATGTAGTGTCAATTAAAAACAATAAGTAGATTAAGACAGTATAGTTAAGCTGATGGTGCCTCATACACCTATGTTATTATGTAGTGTAGGTAAGTGCTTTAAATGGTATGGTAGAGATATTGGAGAACAAAGTTTCACATGGTCGATTTTATAACGAAAACGTCGCATATACTTGATTTCGATAACCGGCGAATATTTGCATGGAGTAATTACCGAATGATAGAAATGTAGAAAAATGCTTCTTGTGCTTGTTAATGAATAAAGTTGTCCGAATATCCTACTATAATGGATTGTTCTTTTAACAGGTTACGACATGCACGTTCGTGACAAAAAAATTTATTCTAAAACCTACGATACGTTCAACAACAAACATATACTAATGATGGGCATTTGTGTATATGGGACATCTTATACTAAACCGAGCTTATCGTGTCCATATTTTGAATCAAATTAGCCTGCATTTTATCGCCTGTAACGTGGTAAAGTGTAATCTGACTTTTTGTTATGTTTCAAACCATAAGTGATCTAATATGATATATGTATGGCAGAGCTTAGCCTTAATACTCTTACGAGGCAATAGCAGCCTATAAGTTTGAATTTTTTTGGATCAAGTCTGCTTAGACTTTTCAAAGTTTATATATTATTGGTTGGCTTCTTATGATATATTGACTTTTCTTATAACTTTTGATATCATCGCTGTATATAGTGCACCAGAGAATAGAGGAGCTAAACACCTATGTAGGTCCTAATGAGAGTAAATATTGATGTTATAACGCTAGGTTTATCATTGGGGACCACCAATGTCAACCAGGAGATTGTACCACTATCACACTGGAGGGGCACCAATATCAAATTGGAGGGGGCACTAAGATGAAACTGGAGGGGGCCACCAATATTAAACTGGAGGGGGCGCCAATATTAAAATGGAATGGGGCACCAATATCAAACTAGAAGGGGCACCAATATTAAACTGGAGGGTGCACCAATATCAAAATGGGGGCATCAATTTAAAACTGAAAGGGGCACCAATATCAAACTGAGGGCACCATTATATTGTTGCTACAAGCTGCTTTTGAAGCAACAATAACTCGACCGTTCTGCGGTTGTACAACACAAGCCAGTATTGTTGTAGAGACAATATTTTTGGTTATGCTATTGAAAGTGCAGTAAGATCCAATGTTATTGTAGCAGCAATATTTTAGCTTCCGCTATTGATTACGCTATGCGTGCAATAACATAATACCATGACAATATTGTTTTCTTACAACATGGTCGCCGCAATAGCTTGCGGCATGCAATTAGTGCACGCATTTATCTACGAATGATGCATAATAGCAACTATTGTTATTCCTCTGCTGCATAAATTTTGAGTAAACGTAATGTTTCCAGCAGCATCCGTTATGGTATTTTCAGGAAATAAACATGCTAGAAAGATGCAAGGAATAGTATATAAACTGTTATCAAAATTGCCGTTGCAAACGTGCAACGTTTTTAAGTAATACATGCCAATTATAAAGACTTTCCTATCTGTCCTTTAATAGCTGAATTCCCAACGGCCCAACCTTTCCGAAAATTAATGATAGCTTTCTATAAGCAATGTACGCAGACAAGTGAAGGACTTCCAATCGGTTGTCAGTTAGTGATAGAGACCCCATTGTATGGAATTTTCCCGTTTTATGATTAATGTATAGCTAATGTAATGTTAAAAATGTTTTAAATTTGATATCATGAGTGTAATATTCGTCCGCTTATTGTGTATATATTTTTCGGAATAAATATATAAAGTATTTTCTCATATTGCATAAGCCTTACTGTGTCGTCATCAAGAATACTTTATTTACCTGCTTTCTTCTATCTGGGGCTTACTTCTTATAGCAAAGGTTCTATCAGGTTCTACGTGTAATCGATAAATAATCCCAGTCCAGTTACACAAATTCGAGTTAGTGTGTGGTAAGTTATAAACTTACGTATGCCGAACGTGGTCAAAGCAATTTTGCCCAGACTGCTATCATTAGGGTCTAGAAACATAAAATACTGTCAAGGTTACAGTATAAGGCCGAATAATTTTGAGATGAATGCGACGGTGACGAGACTTGTCAATATTCGACACTCACAGATATTGTTGTTTCACTAGCGCGACAATAGTTGTAGATAATTTATGTTAAGCTCTATTCGGCAGGAACGGAAGGTGGATTGTGAGTCATGGGCCGTTAGTCGCGTGGGTAGCCTTTCTTGGTGGTTCACCGTGGGTCGTTTTTCAGATTCCAGATGCCAATATAGGCGCTAAACATAGTTATGATTATAAGTTTCGTTTTATTAGCATTAAAATAGAATATTGTGTTTGGCCCAAGTTTTCGCATTGCATGAGCTTAGGTAGTGCAGCCATAATGTGCAAGTAAACTTAGGCTGACCACACCAACCATTCTATTTTGTAATTTTGCATAAAAGTTGTTACGGAACGCTTATTGGTCAATTGAAATTCGGCACAAACCTGTTCGCGAACACAGTGCTCGACATTAAAAATCTAACCATTTGTGTTTGCGAAAATTCAAGTAAAATTAACCAACCTTTTGATAAGGGAAATTTGTCCAATTTGAGTTTAACCGGTTTTGTCCACGAACAAGAAGAGCTTCACTATAGAATCGATTTGCCTGTGATGTTGCTTTTGCATTAAATTTGTTCGCGAATACTGAATACTCCAAATTGAAATGATTAGGAAACCGAATTTATACAAACCGAAAACACCCAAATTCAACAAGGTATAATCTCTGGCACTTAGGTTTGATTTTGCCAACTTTTGGTAACGAAAAACTAACAGAAATTTAGCCTTTTTCCGAGCAAGGGTTTCCGATTCGATATCGGTAATCACAAAAATAGGATGGTTGGAGAGGCCTCCTTAAGTTTATTCCCGCATAACATCATAATCCTCCGATGGCACCTTTCATGACGGAGACGGTTCTGAACTGCGACAATGTTCCAATAATTCCACTGAGCAAAATTTTTAAAATTTACGTGTATAATTTAATATAGTGGTTCGACACACTTTCTCCTGTGTTATGATAAGGATGGCATCAACTACAGCATTCGCTGAGCATTCGCAAATTGGCTGTCTTTTGACGGTATATATTCCATTGCTGAAGCCATGCCGTATCTGTCTGTGTCCGATAGACGTATAATACTAAAGCTTAATTGCTCATTTGTTGATCATACTCAAAACTCAGTTACATGAGTAGATAAGAAACAGAGGGATTTTGCCCACCCCCACCACGCGCGGTCATTGGTGACGCAAATCATGTGTAGTTGGTATATACATGTATTTTTGTATGTTATATGTATATCGTATTTATATTAATAAATATTGAATGTATATAGAATTTAATGCAAAACAACGTTGGAACTTAACTTTTTTGTAGTAATAAACCAAAACTGCTAGGGCGTGATAATCATAACATTATGGAATAAAAGCGGGTTTATATAATACATATGTGAAGTTTTATATAATGAATGTCTGTGTTTAAATAATCAAAATGTTGGGCGATATAATACATATATGGGTATTTATATAATAAATATATATGTGTGTTCATAAAATGCATAGCTTGGGGTTATATAATAGATATTCGGGGTTATATAATTCATACCTTGGTATAATACATAAGCGAATATATACAAATTATGTTTTACATTTGTGTAGGTATATAATACATGTGTAGAGTTACATAATGCATGTTGGGGGTTGCACAATACAATATTTGGAGTTGTATCATATAGATAACGTCAAAAAATTTCATATATAATGGCTCTCTTTGCATTTCATCAGATCTTTGATTTCGTCTTCGTTCAGTTACATCGAGTTGATCACTATGGCTCCATAGTTTGATCTTTCTATCGATTAATTTTGTGAAGACAGCCAGGATGTATTGGACGTTTTGATCAATGAAATGGATATGACGGAACAGCTGGCGGATTGCGTCTATAATGGAATGGACTAACGGGTGCGAGCAAATAATGTACGTTAATTTGTGACGCCTTTTAATTACTATCCTGTGCATCAACAACCAGCAGGTGCAACAACTAGTTCGTATTAGATTAAAGGGCTGTCAGCGTGTCAACGGCAAGTCGCCAATATTATGATCAATGTAACGCATGTTTCTGCGACCAATCAAATACAGCGGTTCACGCGAAATACATGGAAAAGTATAAATATAATAATAAGACAACATTGACACTTTTAGACTGTTAAACATCCAATTCAACGCTGTTCAACCTATAATGCAATTGTCGGTAAACTGTAAAGATTTCGCATAATGGAAGTTTTATTCATGCCCAATTTTCTGAAACATAACAAGAACAGGTAATTTAAATGAAAAACATTTCACTCTTGCCAAAGGACTCCGCAAACACCTTTTATATGGCTACTATTATGTTTTATTTTTCCGAGCAATCAAAAAACAATTTTGTAACTTCGCTATTACAAACAGTAAACAACAAATGATATGAATGTCAATATTTAAATCAAACAAATGTACTTCATATTTTCTTCAGTATGTAATTAAATTCAGTGCCTCGATCATTACTCGTGGTTGATCCAACTCCATCAGAATTTTCATGGTCAATAAAATCAATATAATTTCCTGCTTCATGACAACAGCGTTAAAATAAGTCACTATCAATTCTATAAATATAAATTATATCGTTCTATAAATATGGTATTATATCTTTATAATTTTTATAATTTATTTAAAAAGATGGCCATTATATACGTAATTCAACATTTTCTGATCCATAATTATGTTTCGCAAATAATAAAACCAAGAGTGGATTAGCGAAGGCTATGACACTTCCCTGCACTCACATGTTAGCCCGTGTTTGATGAAACGGGCGTTTTCGGCCTCACTCCCCAGTTTCTGGGAAAGGGGGTCGAGATGCCCCGACCCATCAATTTCTGGGGAGTAGCTCGGAACCCCACACCCCCAATTTCAGAGGAGGTCGGATGAACCAGCAGCTGCTTATAAACCGATCCCCCCTGAAATCGGGGGGGGGTCTGAGCTAACCCCCTAGGGGGTATGGCATCTCGACCCCCTGAAACTGGGAGGTCACGTCGAAAACGCCCGTATCATCGAACACGGACTAACATGTGAGTACAGGGAAGTGTCATACTCTTCCCTAATGCACTTTTGATAATACCAATAAATTCCCGATGAAAAACAACGGATTTTTACTTGGTTTAGCTGTCTTTCATTTACTTTTATTTGCGAAGGTCATATTCGTCCGTTCCTGTCGTAATACATATAGGAATTTTAAAGTTTGTTTTCAGAGTAAATTGACCCCAGATTCTGCAGAATCAAATATCCTTTATACCGACCGACATTTTAATATATAACCGTAACATCGTATGTGGGACGGTGTCAAATGTTACATTTAAGTGCTTCTACACTACACGTTTCTACCACATAAATGATAGTGGTTTTTCGCTTTGTCGTCATTAATAATATGCTCAAGAAAACGGTATTACAATAAGTTATCATTATTGAAATTGTAATTACCATCGTTTTTCATTATAATAGGTTTGTAATTACGCATAAGATTCGTTTGAATTGCTTCCGATAATACGATAACTTTCTTAACGAAATTCTCATCACCATATTATTGCCACTATATATAACACGACCTCGATCATTACTTTATCGCTGACAGCTACTGAATACTTCTACGGTTCGTGTCCGCACGGGGTTTGGTGTGGATGGTTATTTTTATATGATGTAGATAGGAATGGTGTACAAATTTTACTTTTTTAAACAAATTTCTAAAAATACCATAAATCAAACATGGAGAACTCTGTGTGCAAAATAGATCTGAGAATTGAGTTGCCGATTTAGGCGACACTTTAACACATGTAGATTGTTCATTGCCATAGCGTACGTAGCATTACATAATCATCATGTTTCGTTGGGTGTAGCATATAATCAAATATTTGAAACAGACTTTAAATCGCTAGGCTTAGACAAGCGTGAGGCTAAGCCTAAGCCTTAGACTAAGTGTAAGCCCGAGACTAAGCCTAAGCGTAAGACTAAGCCTAAACTTGAGACTAAGGCTAAGCCTAGGCCAGTAACTAAGCGTAAGCCTGAGACTAAGCCTGAGCCTAAGCCTGAGACAAAGCCTAAGCTTGAGACTAAGCGTAAGCCTAAGCTGTTATTCCACTAAACATTACGCTAAAAGGCATCAAACATATCTAACCAAATTTAAAAATATCCATTTTTCCCTTGCATTCCCAATGTTTGACCCCATATCTTGTTACCAAGGCAACCTATTGATATGTCTCATAAACTTTTAGATAGGCCAATTGCGTTTTTATGACATACCAAATTTGAGCCAAATCGGTCCATGCAATCAAAAGTTATGGTCAAACCTGTAAAAAAACCAAAATCCATATTTTTTAAAAAATTTCGACCCCTGAATTTAGGGCCTTCACCTAAACTGCCTTGTTTAAATAGAGCCCTGAAACCTCTTCCATTGGAAAGAGCGAAAAAAACTGACACATGGGGGAAGCGATGTAGACGATATTAAGCGAAACTTGGGAGAATAATCACCAAAAAATCCTCCACACACTACAAAACACAAAAGAAAAGAACGATAATTTAGCATCATCTGATGGCTATCCCTGAAAAGGGGCGACCCTGGTCTCGAAGAGACCTCTTTTAGGTGTGAGAGATGATCGGGGCCCAGAGACTACGCGGGCTATGCCTGAAAAGATGGCGGGACCCTTGCCTGATTTTTCTCGATGCTTCAGGAGGCCCCAATAAACAATCCTCCTCTACAGTTTATTCGGAAAATAACAAAGTATATCGCACAACTGATCACACTGTTAGGTCAAGGCGTTTGCTGAACCAGTTTAACAATACGGTACGAAATTTAAAAGACGAAAATTGGGATAAATCCACGCCCACATGCTGGAAAATTTTCAACCCTTGAATTAGAAGCGTGGCAAAACAAAAGAAAAAATCTGGTCATGAAACCACCGAAATTCAAGTTACATAACGAGTGTGCAAGTAAAAACCGAATTTTTGACAAAACACAGTGCCAGATGCAGTTTTGCATTGCTTAGGTTTTGCATTGCTTATGTTTGGTATACTTGCTGAGAACATTACTTAAGCTTAGGATAACAATCTAGCTCAAAATGTATCACTTTTTCAAAAACATCTACACTTTTTCACTGAACTTTTACACATATTTCAAATTGCTATTAAGCATCAAAGTGTGATCGACCTTTGATGGGTTCAATCTTAATAGCCGGGTCAACGGTCTGTTCGGGCATGCTGAAGCTTCTTGCGTATAAAGCACTGGACGCTGGCACGGATAAAGTTATACGGGCAGTGGCAGTTACATTTTAAATAGCTATTAAGCATCAAAGTGTGATCGACCTTTGATGCGTTGGTTCTTAACCGAAATCAACGGTTTGTTAGGACATGCTGAAGCTTCTTGTGCATGAAGCACTGGACGCTGGTCCGGATAAAGTTATACGGGCAGTGGCTGATAACTTAGGGAATTCTCGTGTCTCAAACGGATTTGCAAAGTCGGCAAAAAAGTGTTCAAACGCTGTTTTCAGAGGCAAACCATCGTTCTCTCCTGTTTTAAGTTCTTCTGAAATTTGCTTCATCATTCTATAATGACTCTGTGTTAGCCTCTCTCCTTTGATCCTCTGGAAACATCAGCAATCCCTCCATTTTGGGATTAAAACACGTTACTACTTGCGGACCCAACGTGTTTTCAACTTCCCTCGGCGAAATCAGCTTCAACTCAGCCATATCTTCAGAACCGTTGAACCTCGGCTCTGAGTGTCCCTTTATCTAGATGAAACCAAGGAGAACACAACCAAAGAGAACACCAAGACTTTTATCTTCGGTGATGACTCCAGCACATCTAAGATGTTTTTGATCGCTCAAAAAATTTTACTAACTCGGTCAGAATCTGTCTATCAACAGGAATAGACCAGTCCAGCTTGTCTCCCTACAGAAGTACTGTAACCACAACATAAAATTGCTATTCGACAAACGTCAAAAGCTGTAAGAGACTGTCCCACCGTGACTCATCACGCTGTTCTAACGTTTTTGGAAGCTGAGAAATGAGCTTTGTCGCAACATATAGCACCAAACTTTGCAATGTCCCGACGGTGCGACGGGAAGGTTTTTCTATCAATTATCTTTTGGACAACATTATTTAATAAGTGAGCTGCACAGTGCAGCTTTGGTTGAACGTGAACTAGCTGCTAGCATATATAATAGCGGCCTGCGCCGAAGATAATGTTGTTCAGGTTATCACGACCAACTCCGTAATTTTGGAGAACGTAGCTAACAAATTATAGATGTTGTCACAGAATTTCTTGCAATTAAATTCAGTATATAGTGAACGACATTTGTTCTGTAATTTCCCAGGCAAATGAAAAGCAGCGAGCCGTTACCCAAAGGTAACCAATATCCTAATTGTAGTTAGTACAAATATTCATGGCGAAACCGCCAGCATACTTGAATTTCTTGCCATTGAATTCACTATATAGTGAACAACATTTGTTCTGTAATTTCCCAGGCAAATGAAAAGTAGCGAGCCGTTACCGAAAGGTAACCAATATCCTAATTGTAGTTAGTACAAATATTCATGGCGAAACCGCCAGCATACTTGAATTTCTTGCCATTGGATTCACTATATAGTGAACAACATTTGCTCTGTAATTTCCCAGGCAAATGAAAAGTAGCGAGTCGTTACCCAAAGGTAACCAATATCCTAATTGTAGTTAGTACAAATATTCATGGCGAAACCGCCAGCATACTTGAATATCGTTTGTTTGAAATCTGAAGAGGTATCTGATCTTCCTTCCAGTGCCATTGTTTTCCGATTATTAAAGCCACCCCAACCCCCAGGACACCCCCCGGGAAAATATCTGGCTAAATTTGCGCCAGGCAGATTTTCATCTAATTCGCGAGGGAAAATCGGCCTAAATGGCGTATCGGGCCAAACATAGTATTTGAATTATAGTGTTTTCTTATAGTTTACGACAGCGTCATAGCAAACATCAGAATTGTAATTAAAATGCATACCCTCTTTATTTCAGCATTTTATAGAAGTAGTCCTAACATAACATAAATACCTAACATAGAAAAGGAAGGTATGTTTCCTCGAGTGGTATGTTAAATGCGTGGTGAGGCGTATGGCGGTGTCTCAGGCAGGATCTCCCACCACATTTTCGTACTAAGTGGCACACCGTCCACTAAGATAATTTTAGGACATGCTGATTATACAAGAGAATCTCTCTTAGGGTGAAACATCTGCCTGACGTGAATTTAGGCAGTTTTTTCCCTCGAGAAAAAATTTTCCAGGGGGAAATATGCCTGTGACAACGGAAGCCGCCTGAAGTTGATGTATATATTGTTTCATGATGTTTCGTTGCCTTCTCTGCTTTCGTTGCTCATTACGACTTAAAATATCGCGTTCGTGAGTTGTGAGACCCGTTAAGATAGCTTTACTCTTGAAGCTGACATCGCGTTTTTGTCGCTTTTAATCTCGCCGTATTTCACCCAAACTTTGGATCGCTGGTCTGATTTTCGTTCGAGCATGTATTCACTTCCTGAACATATGCGCATAATTTTCCGCCCAGTAATCCCGGAAAAACTGCCGGTCGCATAGGATCAGATTCCATTAGGCAGTTTTTGAGAGAATGCATCCCTCCAAAAATTAGGTAACCACGTGTTTCCACCACGTATTTCAACCACGTGTTTCAACGTACGCATTTTAACCACGTGAATTTGAAACGCATTCTGTATCTAAACAGAACTAATTTTGGTCTGCGGAAAGCGATCAAATTTGTACTTCAATTGCATTCCGACCAAAATACATGAAAACTAGATAACTTAAAAATGTTGCTCTATATAGTAACGAGATGGATATTACCAAAGCCAACTCATAAGGCATAGACGTGCATAGGGGATAGAAGTGAATACCCACGCAAGGTTTGGACCTCCACTTTCCTTTGCCCAGAAAGCTTATGGGAAATTTATTACAATTTTAAAAATTAGGCAAAACTCAAATTGGCAAAATTTTGGTAAAAATTAGGGTAAATTAGCATAAATACGGAAAAAACTGAGAAAATTTTAGCAAAACGAGCGAAAATCAAGTTCCTACAGAACAAATTTCGAAACGTATCTCTAGCGAGCACTTCTCCCGTTAGCACCATCTCCATCTCTCCCCTCTCCCAAAGCCGATGGACCTCGAGCACCTATTTAAGGTGTCATCAATTACAACAGTGAAAAGTTATTATTTTCAGCAGTACGAAAATCCACTATAAAAAATCATCTTTAAAAGCTGCCTTTTTAACTTCTTACAACCTGAAACTACCTAAAACAAGCTACTAGACATAGCAAAAATTTATAGCTAGCTTCAAACGAAATAAAATTATCTACTCTTTCGAAGAACATTCCTTCCATAATGTAGGTGTTAACTATTCAACATTTTGAACCAAGTGCGCAATTGAAGTTAGAAACTGGAAAACTAAACATACCTTTTTAACCAATTCATAGACTAGAGATATTTTGACAAGTTAAAACGGGCTTCAATCAATATGTGCATAGGCGCATACCCGGGGGTGGGGGTTTGGGGGACCCTCCCCCAATATTGTGCGTACAATACCTCAAAGAATATCACTTCTGTTGTACTTGCATATCAAAATAGGTATTAGGCCCCAAAATAGTATTGTGTATTGCCCTGCCAATCCAACGTTAAGGACAAATTTGCGCCGATGAAAAAGTGTGACTGAAAAGCTCAATTTCGGTAGAAATTAGAGTTGAGCGGTTTAGTTCCGACGTCTCAATATAAAAATTACAGGCCTCATTAGGTATAAAAATATCAGCATGACCCCACCCGCCAAAAGACGATCAGAACTGATAATAACCCGATATTTGGCTGTCAGTAATCTAGAATTATGATGCGTATAGAACCTAGTCCGTGTATCCCTACCAGCGCGAGGATTAGTTTGTTTACGAATCTTATTGACCCTTTTCGGTTAGTTATGTGCTGCGCTGGTTTGCTCTTCCCTTTACTACGTCCGCTGGGTTGTTTTGCGTGTCTGGACGATGGCCGCTCATACAGGTTCTTAGTTGTTATGTGTACAAAGCCGAGCAAGAGCGCATCTTTGCTGTTGTACATACATTTGCGGCGATGCTTTGTATAAGCGGTTTGTTTCAATATTCTAATTTTAAAATTGCGATTTTAACCGTATACTCGCAGTTAATACATATATTGATATATATAGAGCGTCAGGAGCACCCTAGAGAAAAAGGTAAGGGGGTGGATTGGGGAATAAAAGAACTGAGCCCGATACAGCATCGGAGTCATTCGAGTTTCAAGCCCGTAGACATTGGGTTTCGTCGTTTTCGGCGGTTGTCGCCGCCTTTTTTCTGTTACCTGCTTACCCGCTTTGCGTTTTCTTTTATTTCTTTTCTTTGTGGATAGGTATACTGGGTGTGTCTCATCCTGTGCAGCACGGTGTAGGGCCTCGCCTAGTCCTTTCGATCTCTTGTTTTTTATCGACTCGCTAAGGTCCACCTTTGCGGGCATTTGGAACGTCCAGCGGATGCTCCGCGCGCCTTCAAAAGCCGTGCCGGCACAAAATTGCAAAATTGAGAAAACTATTTGCAAACAGTGACTCGCATGTGTTCTCGACTGGAGCCCGCTCACCGGACCACTTACGTGTGAAATTTTTCTATGGTCCGATGGGTGTTTGTTTTAAAATTTAGGTGTAGAATGTTTAGCGAGGAACTTGAAACAAGGGGGAGGGAAATTTTACTCATGCGTCAGAGAGAGAGATAGGAAAATATTTCAAACCTGAAGACAATCGCGATCATCGGTTTTACAGCACCAAAAGTTTTCCAATTAATCTGGCGAGTGCATAAATTTTCACAATAGTTTTAGTCGATGGGAGTTTAGGGTTTTCTCCAAGCGACGGTGATGCGCAAGTGGCTCCAGAAGTAACAGACTAATCGGCACGCAATCAGGCTAAATCGGGATGACAGCAGGACCGAGTTATTTGCATACGGAGCAGAAGTTTAGAAGCCACTGTATCCAACCTTAGTAAATGTTTGACACCCCACAGTACCAGGTTACTTTTCCATGCGAAAATCATTTGCTAAAATAGCACAATGACCCTATGCGGAGATTCTAGTGATGCAAATGACTGCGGACTTGGAAAGGGTAGCAGTTCCACACAGTGCTAGTGAAAGGTGCGAATCTAAAAACAGGTGGAGTCGGCCATGAACAATGTGGGATAGGGCTGTTTAAAGTTAGCTTAGATCGTTCCCTTGTAACTGGGCCAGCGCTCACGTATATCTTCATTGTAACTAACCCATAAATCGCGTGCGATATTAGAAGGAGCTCGTAGTCCCCCAAACTCAAACACAAAAGAAAATAATTTTAGTACGTATGCTCTTTAGCCGTGCCTTCACGGTCGAGGTCCTCGCCGGATTTACGCTTTTGACGTCGAATAGTAAGGAAGACAGGCAACGTCGCCCTGTTTTTCAGGAGACGCGGCGTTGGCTCCTCCCCCCCCCCCTCGTCACCGCTAATTTTTCTCCAGTCTCAGCCCGAACTATTCTTGGATACAAATTAGAACGATAGCATGTAAATCTCACAGAATGTTCATGGACGACTCCAGTCTTTGAAGACACGGGCGCTAGTAAAGATGGTGTTTTACGAGCAAAATTTCGAAGCCATGAATTCTAGCTTTCGCTAACCAAGCTTTATTTCCATATGCCAGGGACAAAAATTTCATTTTTGCTAACCAAACTTCAGGTTCAGAACTTTGTTTTCGCTAGCCAAACTCCAGTATTTTGTGTTGCTGATTGAAACCTCGGTACCGAGGTACTTTGAAATTGAAATTGATTTAATACCTCACATCCCGGTAGGGGTGGCATCCTGGTGCCCTGCGAGGTGACTTGTAGTATTGCGTTATGTGTAAGTGCCTGTGCAATAAAAGAAAGTTGTACTTGGATAAACTAGTTTAAAGAAAGTAAACAGTGTGCGTGTTCAATATTTGTCTAGGCGATCTAAAGTAAGATGACTTCTAAGCTAAATCAGCCAAAAAGAATAAGGCAACGGTACTACACTCGCGCAAACTTAGGCGTTAAGGTAGTGATGACCACCCAAGCGATGCGGCAACGGTAATCAAATGTTCGTATGATAGGCCACCACTAAGGTCCTGATTAACAAGTGCACAGCATTTCACCCACCCACAGACAAAATGAAAGGGGTACTGGGGCAGCTCCCTAGTGGTCTGGTGCGACCGTGTACACGCGAAGGTCCGAAATAGATTCACGAACGAAAACGTTAGTTTGGGATTCGCATACGCAATACTAGGACCAGGGAAATTAAGTTTAGGGGAATTTTAGGTCAACGAAGGAAAGGCGGGTCAGCCTTATTACATGTGAGCAGGGTGGACCCTTATTCTGGGGGACCTCCATACTACTAGACACGTGGGCCGATATAGGGGCCAGGCCGAAAACCCTGGCAACCCCGCCGGCAGCCTGCTAAGCTAAGCGGTTCCCTTAGGTCAACTATCAGTTCACCAGGGAGTCGTGGAAGCCGGGTTATCCGGACAAGGCTAGGTTTGATCGTCAGGTGCATCGCTTTCCCCGCTAAGCTCAGAGTTTCGATGCAGTAAACGATCAGATGTCCTGAAACGCGCGAGCCCAAAGTGATGTGTCGATTATGGGCGGGCGACGGAAATGACTGAATAGGGAAGTATACTTATCGGCCCGATGACCCCAAGTGTATTTATGGTGTTTGTTTACGGAGTTAACAAAGTTGGCCATAACCTATGGTTTCTGTTTCATCTGTAAAAAGGTTATTTTGACTAGATTATCGGTCTGAAGTGAATACTTATCTGTTTCGGGACCACATTGGAACTGGTATCATTAACGCGGCGCGTTTGAATTATCGACAGCTGATTGATTATTCGCTGACTTCTTTGACTATTTTGTCCCATACATCCCTCGGGAACTGTTCAATTGTTCTGCTGATTTGGAGTTCTACGTGTTACGCCCGTCGACGATTGTGCGTATATTGACACAATTTTACGCTGCGGAACGTTGAATCCAGTCACCGATTCACCAGGAAGGACTGTGAATTACTGTTCCGTATCGCTCGGGCCATCGTTTGGTGATACGATCTACTGTATTTCAAAGGGCATTGACAACCGAATCTATCGGGTCGCTGGCCGGACATTTAGAAGCTGCTTCGAACGTAGACTATATTGCTACTCGCGGCAGAAAGTTGTATTATGGTCAGTGTTGTTCAATAATCCGTAATGTTTTATAACGAATACTGTTTATTACTGCTGTGAAGCGTAAAAGAATTAACATTGTTCGTTGAATATTCGTGAAGAAATGAAGAGAGTGATTTTGGTTGGTCTTAGTGTTGCACGCACCTCCAAGCCAGCCGAAACCCGGGCTATAGCGATTCTTTTGCTGTATTTGCAAGAGTGGCTTGTAACTTCCTGACCTATTAAGTGATTTCAAACTGGTATTTTGGGGTCTGTACTTGTTTTTGTTTTAAACGCTCCTGGGAATTCTCATCGTCACAACTCATCATCACAACGAGAGGACGACGCACTGATCACGCTACGCATGCGCATACAGAGAGACCGAGAATCGGTCGTCATGTACGGACTAGACCTCCAATCCTTAGTAGACAGAGCATTTCCGGAGGTCGAGGGTGAATAGCGGCACGCGTTACTGCAAAAGTTCTTGCGACAAGGACTAAGAAAAGAGTTGAAATATGGCGTGATAGGGAAAACTTATCCATCTTTCAAACACATGATGGATAAACTAAAGTATATGGAGGACGCCCTTGTTGCGTCCCAAAACGAGGTGAACGGAATACCGGTTCGTAAAAAGAACCGGTCTAAAACAGTCAATTGCATGTCACAAGGAAATGAAAATAACCAACTAGTGGACCAAATCCGTGAAGCATTAGATGACAATAAGCGTACTACGGTCGACAGCGATACTACTATAGCCCGGCTCATTGATCTACTAGATAAACGTACCGACCAGAATCAGATAAACGCAATGACGCAGAATAGTGGGAGACCGCCGGTAGACGTAAATGCAATACCTTCAGCAACACCGGTAGAAAATAAATGATGTCTGTGTTGAATACTAGGACCCTTCGCACGGGAATACCCGTATTACCGAATGGATATGAATGACTCACTACAAAATGAGTATCCACAACTAGCCACGCAAGCAGCGCCAAGTTATGTGCAAATTGCACCAATGCCGACTGCTAGTGAATATCCTAGTGTGCCTCCACAGTACAATAGTCGCCCGCGGTATCGAGTAATTGAGCACTGGGGAGCAAGGCGACATTCACGGCGCGAAGATTGGAATAATCAGCGAGGATACCCAAGTTACGAACAGCAAGGATACTATCGCCCCGAGCCCGCCGCTAATTCATATACAAACAGTTATCGTGCTGAGCACAATAATAGGTACTGCGGTCGAAATCCTAACGGATACAACTATCGAAGTAACGGTTATGATGTTGGACCTGGCGGACGGTACACCGGTGCGTCCCAACCACTATCGGCACCTTTTCGCCGGCGTACGCCTAGCAATGGTTGGATCAATGCAAGTCAATTAGGAGCAGTACCTCGAAATGGACCGTCGCAGGCACCTATCAATAACATTGAGCGAACCGACGGTCGCAGTGCAGGAGCAATGTCGCTGACTCTAGCAGCCGATCCTGAGTTAGCACACTGTTTAGATGTCATGCGACACGAGATGACCACGCTAAAGAAACGCACAGGAGCTGGCTTAGGCACCCGCTCGGCACAAATAAACACCATGATCACCGACGACGAAGCAGCGTACGTTCATGACAACCCAAAACCTGACCTGGGACACGAATATGTGAGTGAATTTGAAGCGTAACCAGTACCGCACCAAGTAAACCTACTACAATCAAATAGGAATGCACCACGAATGTTCTGACAATTGACCGGGTCGTGGCGTGGCAACAGAGAACATAATGCATTCGAAGGAGAACTAGTTGATGATGAAGCAGTAGGAAATAATGGAATACAAAACAAACCAAAACACAAACGGCACTCGGCTTTAGCGTTTCCGACCCCTAGCGCGCAGTGTGTAAACCGCAATATTGTGAGTACTGGTTGGCCAACCGATTTATGTATATATCCCAAAATGGTGTCAGCGCGAAGTGATGATGAGTACCGAGATACCGAGAGGAGGGGTGAGATGGGAGCAAGAGTTGAGGATCTAATGGAACCAAAGGAACTTAATGTACGTGATATGCCGAGGGTTTTTGGGGAAAGCGCGGAACCAGAAGAACATGTAGAGGAAGTAGTGAACCAAATGGAATCTAATAATGAACCAGCGGAACTAGCGGATCAAGAGAATCTAATGGACTTAGCAAATACTAAGGAACGGAATTGTGTATCAAGGACCCTAATGAAACAGATGCAAGAACCAAAAAACTGAGCGAACTAAGGAACCTAGTGGATGCATCTAGTGGAACTAAACTGGCTCCTACCAATATAGAGCGGCCTTGTAGCTTTTCAACCGGCCGAGGAAGATCGCTTGTGGACATTGGCCAGGTGCAATGGAGGCCTTCGGGAAGTGAGCATTTCTGATCCGTTCAAGATTACTATTTATGTGTAAGAGATAACTCGTATCGAGCTCTATTCGTGAGTTTAATGCGCGACTAACTTAATATGACCCCGTCGGCCATCCTATTTTGTCGAAGCCGATGTGGAATCGAAAACCATCGCTACGGAACAAACAGGGGATTTGGCGCTATTTTTCGTTAACCAAAATTGGACAAAGTGGAATCCAACTGCCAGAAATTACTAACTGTCTCGGAACAGAATTTTGGAGATTTCTTATGAGTAAAAAACGGTTCTCTGCTAATGAGAACATTGACTAATTCAGGATTCGTTTTTGGTTCGCCAACACGAGCGTGGTTAAAATTTTTAATTTTCAGCATTCGCGAACATTGTCATCTCAAATGAAGTTGGACAGATTTTTGTTCACAAAGCGACTTAAATTTTCTGTAAATGCTCAAGTGTTCCCGAACAAACAATTTTCATATTATAAATTTTCACCAAATTTGTACAATCATTAAATTATTAACAATCATGGTCGAATACGATATAGAAAACAACTTGTTTGCGAACATAAAACATATCAACACATAAAATGTTCACTAATAAATTATAGATTTAAACCTAGCGCGAGCGCAATTAATAAGTCATTATCTCCAACGCAACTTTAATTTAAAAAAGCAAATATTCGCAAACATTTGATGCTTGGTGATTTTAACCATACATGCTTGATGTCTCTTGCGTATTTCTCTATGACAAAACAATCTATACAAAAATAAATTTATTTAAGAAGTACGATTGTGTTCGCGAATATTTGATCAAGAATATACGTTTGTGTTCGCGAACAAATTGTATTTTTTATACGTTTGCATTCACGAACAAGTTTAAAAATTCTTTATTTCAAACGTTGAACGACATGTTTAAAATAGTTTATATCGCTGAGTTATTGCACCCCGTGTGTAGAGAGATGCCTCCCAGTAACACTGTTCACGAACATAAAACACGAATTTAAAACTAACAAATTATGTTTTCAACAATTTGTGGATTTCACTAACGAATTTGCGAACCAAAAATAACTCATTTCATATCACCTTACTGCTGTTCTTAAATGGCTTTACTAGATTATGCAATCACAAAGAAGTGTTCTATTACAAAAAATATGGCAATGGTAAAAATAGCATGGTAGGCGGGTCATTTTAAGTTTAGTCGCGCATAGGTGCCGTAGGATTTCAATCTGTTCGGGAGCTGCGGTTTTCGTTTGTTGTTAAACAGCCAATCCAACCGGCATGTGAATACGTGTGTGGCCGACTTCGATCGGGTAGGAGCTGGTATGTCTGAAATGCGTGTAGAACCGGAGGGGGAAGCTGATCAACCTGTGAGTTAAAAGGATTTCGGACCACGTGGAGACGAAATTAGGCGATTGCCGAGGATATTTTGGGCAATGAAAATCATGACAGTCGAACTGAATCACACGAAATCACGAGAACTAATAGTAACGATACGGAACCTACTGAACCAGGGAAGTGTAATGTTAAGGAGGAAGAACCAATGATTACCAAGGAAAGCTCGAAAGTTGTGGTTGTCAGAGTACGCGAAAAAAATAGAGAACGCCCGAAAAATAATCCGAATAGAAAATCAGCAACCGGAAAGTAGGACAGAAATTGTAATGTGCCAACTAAGGAACGAACAAATCTACATGCTCCGAGCTAACACGAGCGGATAGCCGGTCGATTTGATGAAACTAATCGAGCAGGCATTACTAGAACCCGAATCATTGGTAAAACTACAAACTTTCGGCCGAGTTAGTATAGGTTCCGTGAGTGATGAAACCAAAGCCAACGTAATTAACTAAGTATGAAACAAAGCAATGGCTCGCGCGAACACACATCAAGTTAGACCAAGTCGGAAACAACATCAGTTAGATGCCACACTAAGAAAATTTTTCGCCTTAGATACTACCCATGATAAAGTGGAGCCCCTAATTTAGCAAAGATTCCCAGAAAAGGTACGAGTATTATTATTGGGCCCGGATTCAAAATTGGTGCCCGCAATTAAACCCGAAAGCCACGGGAAGGTTCATCGTTATATTCTCGCGCTACCCAGATTGCGTTTTGGAGATGACCGGATGCGAGTAAGAACACTATTCTAGCTGAGGGTCATAGCTGTGTCGGAACTGATTTGCCACACCCATGAGTTGCTCAGAGCTCGAGCGGCTGAAACGGCCTAAATCGACCGATGGCTGGATGGCTGCCATATAGTCTGGGCTGTTAGGGTTCGCATCGCCGTTCTTGCACACTATGCCAGAGATACATGTTAGTAGCTGTATGTTAAAACATCTAGAAGGCCTGTTAGAAATAGCTGTCCGAATACTCAATTCAATGAGCATTGCACAAGCAATTACCGAGGTATACGGATCTCAAGTTCCTATTCTCCAAATATGTAATGTGTGTAAAGAACGGCACAACCTCAACTTCATGCCGATGGACGAATGTTTGTTCAACACCCACCATGGTGAATGGGACTATACAGGGAATTTATCAGCCGATTACGGGACAATTAGGAGAAATGGAATAATCACAGGTCGGTTACACGGGTTATATATATATTACATGGGTTACACACTGCCTTGGGGCTTATAACGTATAGGGAAGCCAACATGGAAATGGTTAGAAACCATAGTAAGTGCACCATACTTGTTGGATTACCTTGTTACCGAATTTGACAAATCCTGACCCAAAGCTCCGGTGCGGTCAATAGATAATATCGTATACGCAGTAATGGCCAACGCTATTTTTAAGCACGCATGCAGTAAGCACACGCGCGAGGAATTATTGTACCTGCGATTGTTGCGGTTACACAAAGCCCGCTCAGAATATCTAGCAGAGTGACATGGACAAAATACCAAACACCGATCATGACGCTGACATAACGTTCATCGACGAGGAAGAGCTTGAAAGTATGTTGAGTGCAGCACTTAGCGACACTGGCAAAGATCAATTTGACATGCCCGCAATTGAATTACTCGACCCTGGCGATCTCATCTCGGAGTTAAGCTTCTCTACAGATGATTACAACGTTGACAGTGAACAAAACGACGACGCATAAAGGAGTGGCCGAGTAGCACCGATCGCGTCGGTACGATTCTCTCCAGGCGCACTAAAACGACATGTTACAATTGTTGTAGGATTCCTAAATAAGGGGACCCAGTTAGCAGGATTGGGCGTGTTGTTATAAATCCTCCACCTAATGGGACAAGCTCACGATATCGCCATGCCCGTTTCAGATCTATCTCAGGAACTATGGTGAATCAACAGGTAAAAACTCTGATCGAACCGAAGGGCTTAGTAATAACCGCCTCACAATCTGCTTTTTTACCAATATTTTTACGGTTATCTTTCGATGGACTACAACCCAGTAGGTAAGCAACCGGTATGGCTTAGTGTGTATACGGTCCTCGAGGTAAACCGTGACTGGAGAGCTACTACCTTAACCCAAATTGTACTGCCATGCCAGATTTTCAACAGAAAGTTCAAGAACTAGAAAGAGAACTGAGGAGCACCTACGAGGCGTATTAGCAACCAGTTACTATATGGCGTTAATGCGCGAATATTACGAGGCGAATTCACATCTCTGTGAAGAGCCTAAAGTAAGGAAGAGACGGTTTCTCGCTGCGCTAGCTGGATCGCAGTAATTTATTTCGGAAATACACCGTTCACCATCTAGTCAGGACAAACAATTTGCCATATTGAAACAATGATCAACTCAAACGTGCAGTTTCTAAAGGATACAAACCAAAATTTGATTAGGTATGATTAGCACAAACAGGCTAAGCAATTAAATAGCATAACAGCGCATCCTGAAAAGATCATTCAACACATAGAGGCAGGTAACGCTCGATCGACCATGAGAGAACTCCAACAGCCATAAGTAAGATCGACTTTGACAAAACTCTATTATCTCCATTCGAGTTAAAGCAATTAAAAACCGCGATCGCTGGAAACGCTAACGTATTCAGCACACATAATTTCGATCTACGACGTTACACTGAACATCGACACCGCATAGAAACCGGAGATGCGAAACCAATTAAGAAGGCCCCGTATCGATTAGCACACGCCTTACGCGAACCACTCAGGGAGGAACTTACTAGCATGCTAGATGCGGGACGCATATCACCACCTAGCTCACCCTGGCGCTCGCCAATAGTGTATGTAACCAAAAGTGACGGTTCACCCCGGTTATCTGTAGACTTTCGCGAAGTAAACACAGTAGCAAAACAGGACGCATACCCGTTAGCTCGGATAGGCGACATTTTAGGGTGACTTCGCAATACTAAGCTAATGTAGAGTTTAGATCTAAATAAAGGTTTGTGGTAATTAGAACTGGACCCGGAAACCGGGTATAAAACATCTTTTGTAACGGCATATGGGCAGTACGAGTAGAATGTCCTACCGTTTGGCCTAAATTCGTCCCCAGGAGCATTTCAACGTTGCACGTCCATGATATTGAAAAAGGCTCGAATGGGCAAAATGCCCAATTTAGACAGACGACATATTAGTATTCTCACCGACATTTGAAACACATCCGGCGGATCTATTCCATGTTTTTGACCGTTTCCTTAATCCATATTTAAAACTAAAGCCATCGAAATACCATTTCGGCCGAGGTAGTTTAAAATACCTAGGACGCATAATTAGTACTGAAGGTGTCCAAACCTATCCAGAAAAGGCAATAGTAATCCAGCAGTTTAAACGTCCGGTGACTTTGAAGCAGCTCCAAAGTTTCCTTGAAATCGTAGGATACTACTACAAATTTATACCCAACTATTCAGACATATGCGAGCCATTGAATATAATTAAAACGCAAGGACGCAGAATTCAAATAGACATCCAGGTGCGAGGTAGCTTTTAAAAAATTGAAACAATCACTGCTAAATTAACCGGTATTAGTACACCCCGATTTCACACAACTGTTCATTTTACAAGCAGATGCTTCAGGATATGCGACGGGCGCATCATTATCGCAGAAAACCAAATAAGGCCTCAAGCCCATTGCATACGCAAGTAAGGCCCTACTGGATTATCAACGCAGACACCCTGTAATGGAAGCTGAAGCACTGTCAATTGCATTTGAGGTATTCTCTTGTAGATCACAAATTCCATGTAGAAACCGATTACTAGCCGCTCAAGGGCCTGTTCGACAAACCGCCTAGAAACTCGCGCTTACTCCAATGGCGCGGCGTACTGTTGCTTGAATTGGGGGGTTCGAAATGCACTATAGACCGACTAAGGAAAACGGTAATGCCGACGCTTTGTCGCGGTATCCTAGATAAGACACCTCCGCAAACGAGGAACCAGGGGACACCTACGGAGTTCTGATCATAGAACGAGGGCGACCTACAACACCGCGTCCACCAGCGTGTGTTCCGTTGGAGCGATCACATCTACCGTACCCGATAAACACTGTGGCCCCACTCGCTAGTGGCGATCCAACTGCTGCCATAGGGAGCTCAATCGCTCCCGCAGTAGGTCAACCTAACCTGAAAGTCATCCCATCACAATTAATGGCCGGTACGCTAGTAACTACAGTACCCCCAGCCACGCTGCGACAACAGGCAGCTACGTTGAGTGCAATTCCAATTAGAATGGATCCGAGAGAAACACCAGTAATGACCGTGCGCACGGCAACTCTTGAGCTCTGGAGTCGAACCTCAGGTTCGAAGACCTAAAAGACCATTCCGAGCAGAATCAGAAACCATGGGTCTAGACGCGACCTTGTTACTACAGAGCAAGAATTTGATAGGCACATGAAACTAATGACGCATTATGAAACCGAAATATTACCAACAGTTAGAATGCCTACGATACACACGAAAACGTCTATCTACTATTCTTTTGGGACCTCCCAGATTTCAATTTGGCACGATTTTTACCATACATCCGACAAAATGATTCAGAATTAGGTCCGATCAGGTGGTATTTGAATAACAAGACGCGTCCTAGCGCTGAGTTAGGCGCTCTATGAATAGAAATGGGAGCGCATTATTTCGAGGTAGCTCAAAATACCAAAATACTGTATATGGATCCGTTGCAACCACGAGATATCAACTATAAATTATGCGTCCCGATTACACTAGTACAACAGGTACTTAAACATGAGCATAACACCTTTTACGGAGGTTATCCTGGTCGCGACCGACTACTTGAAAAATTAAAACAGTTTTATTACTGGAAAGGTATGTCCGAACACGCACAACAATGGATCAAACGGTGTAGTCTGTGCCAATCCGCTAAAGACCCAATCGCGAGAATAACCACGTGATTAGCCAGGGTCCCGTTGGCAAATAAACAATTGTTTCGCGTATTTGTAGACATACTCGACATTCAAGTTAGGTCGCAGGCAGCAATCGCTACGTTATTGCGTTCATATATCAATTTACGAAATTCGCAACTGCCTCACCAATAGGCATCAGGATGCCCATGCAGCCGCACACATATCTTGTATGAGGTAGTAAATAGGTACGGAGCGCCTAGGGAGCTATTTTCTGACAGAGGAGGAGCTTTTAATGCGCACATGTTCGAAGAGCTGTGCCGAGAAATACAAATATTTAGGCCATACATGCCGGCAGGGGGGGTAGGGGGGTTACCCCCCCCTGAGGTCCGGAACCCCCCCCCGGGCCGAAAGGCCCGGCTGGTCTCACCCCCCTTGCGGGTGCGCAGCACCCCCTCCCCTGAGGGTGACTTGACCGCTGTCCGAGTTTTAAAGCTTGACCTTAGTGCAAAAACTTGCGCAAATTGTGCCTGCTTGTTGCTAGTGGTGCATATGCAGCATAAATTTGTGGAAAGCTTTTTGTTGACGACGTCATTCCCTGAAATAAAAGTTAACCGAAATACTTATTTATATACTAACTAGATTTAGACATTGAATGTCTACTATGGTCCACGGTGGATTAACCACCAACTCAGCACTAAAATAGCACTGGAACACTCCATCGCCGTAGGAGTCGCACCCGATAGCTCAGCAGACAAAAGCCACGGGCGAGCTTTCTTATGCCACAGACCCATACCACATGAAATTGCTCAATTTTTACTTAGTTGTCATTTCATTTGTTTCTGAATTTGAGAGATTTCCTAGGTGAGAGATCAGTGATTGCTCAAATAATTTACAATTACAATACAAATTATACATGCACAGAGATGCTTTAACTGCTTCAGCGGGTTCGTTTTTACCACCGGAAACTGCTACCAGTAATTTCTGTTGTGAACGGCACTCTAATATTTAAATAGTCGCACGCTGGGCTGCGCCAAGACCTGGCATACGACATTGAAACATGACATTACTAATTAGTTTGATATTCTCTGTTCAGCCAGACAAAGCATACGCCAGCAACCACTGATCTCGAGCAATGATTTCTCACGATCTATTGATCTTTATTGCTAACCTTCGTCACTGCTAATTTCGTTTAAAAAATTTAATCCTATTACCAAATATTTGGTGGAAAATGCACAAGATGTGGTTTAACAAAATGTTCGGCAATGTTTGTTAAATGTTCTGGAGCGTTTATAACCAAATAAATGATAATAGGATTAAATGAATTATGGGTACATGTGGCATAAGAAAGCCCGTCAACTCATATGGTTTCAGTATTTTTTTTCGATCATAAACTATGATCCATTTTGCTTTTACATTTCTTAAATAGAAAACATATGAGTTGAATAACTACCTATTATAACTTACAATTTAGCTAGAACAACCTGCTTTTGGGCAGGTATTTTTTCTCGTACTGTGCAGTTTCATCTGTATCTAAAGATATTTGTACTCGACGTTTCTTAGCGATATTTGTAGCATCATCTGTCGGTATGTGACTCGTGCGAACCCATTCCTCAGCGTAGCTAACTGCGGCGAATTTGTTCATCTCGTCAGGACCGTTAATTCTAACTCGCATCAGTGCCTGCAATGTGTTTACAGTCAGCCTGCTTCTACGCTTAGTTCGTATGTGGTTCATAATTGAAAAACCACGCTCAGCTTCGGCCGTCCCAATCGGTAAGACAAGGACTTTTCCGATTAGTTTTATAATATCTGTGTTTTCCAAAAATTTCAGTTTATCCAAATAGTACTTCCAAAATTTGACAGCGTCTGTTTCCTGAAATCTACAAAACTCACTGTCTTCAAACAAGTGCTCAAGCAAATTTTTCCACAAATCTTTCTGATCGTAGGTACATGGAACATGTAATTTGTCAGCTATCTCACACAGTTCATTTAGACCGTAAGTTGGAACGTCAGCAACACTTTTTGGTAGATTGCTTGGAATTAGTATGTCAAAACAGGATAGTGAACTCTCCGGGAAGTACGAACCGATTTCGGCAATAGTGTAGTCTATTAACTGATTCCGAACGCTTGATAAAGGCGGAGCAGTGTCTATAGCAAGTTCCACATCTTGGAACAAAATGCTATCAGCTCTTTCGTATTCTTCGAGAGAATTTTTACCCGTTTCGCGCAGAAGGGCAACCAGGGCGGAACCCTGTTTCGTTTTTAAATGGGTGAGTGATTCTAGGAGTGTAGTACGCTGCTTTTCTTGGCCTATTAGTAAGCCTGCTTGAAGTTGAAACCGTTTGGACCACATTTTTAGTATGTCCAAAAGGTCGAGAAGAAAATGCAAAATTAAAAAAAAGTTTTTCCCGATTAATTTTTTTCGTATAGCTACTGCACGTTTTCGAGCTTCGTTCGAAAAACCAAGCCTAGTGTTGCTAATTAGCTCTAGGTCAGTTGTTATTAATTTCCAAGATTGGCGAATTTTGTTGATTGCTGAATGTTCTGAAGCAACCCAGCGAGTGCGAAATACGTAGTTTGTTTCGTAGAATCTTTCATCCAAAGTTTTAGCTAGCTCCCGTATATGTGATTTACGCTTGTATCCATGCACATTATAAAACTTATGAACGTTATCAATTGTGGTCTCAAATTCAGTCATGTAGTCAACTGCATCCATTGCCCTACGACAGGCCAAATGCAAGCGGTGTGCCATACAATGCACAGTGTATAATGGTTTACCTACGTACTCTGATAGCTTTCCGCGTAGTCCCCGTTGTCCCATCATAACAGGTGCTCCATCAGCAGCAAGTCCCACTAAATTAGTTTTAATTTTAGAAACGAATGGCTCCCCGTCTTTCTCAAAAGCCTCTTTTAATGCTTGCATATGACCTTCGGCCGTTTCTGTTTTCAGCGGAACGATTTTATAAAAGTAAATAGTGGGAGAATTGCTTTCCAGAAACTGAACATACACAATTAGGACGTGAGTTTGTGTATTATCTGTTGACGCATCGACAATAATTGATAGGGGCTTGTTTGAAGTAATTACGTGTGCAACCAATTTTGAGTGCATACTGTTGCTCAAAAATTCAGTCATTTCTTGTGCAACTTGTCGAGAATAGTGATGGTTTCCCATGTCTATACCATTAGCGGATTGCAAGTTAACAAGTTTAGGATGTGTGCTAAACGGTATGTTCATTTTTGTTTCAAAAAAATGGTTCTGAACATTTTAGCTGTTACTTCGTATTTATCTGCGTGTCTGCGCTCGCTCTGCGATTGCGCACTTTTAAATCGTTCTGCAATCGAGCTAGCTGCGCGAGTTTCCAGTTTCTGTATCAATGCTAAATGTGAAGACGATTTAGCATGGTTGTAAATTGTTTCATGATTGTCGTCGTAACTTTTTTTAAAACACCTTGGGGGTCAGCAAGCGATGACCTATAATTTCTCTGCATTCCTAGCTCGTCATAGTATTTATGACAAATTCGACATCGGTATCTTGAAGTTGCAGGAGCTTCCTCGTTCGGCAAATACTCGAACCAGGACTTACTTTTTTCTATAGTTGCAACCGGTAAAATGCTACTCTGATGTGTTTTGATTTTCTCAAGCCAAGAATTTTTGAAAAAATACTCTGTATTCCAGTCACCCGTTTCCACCTGCCTCTCAGTTATTTTGGAAACTTGTTCGTCTACTAATGCAATCTCAACATGCGATGCTCCACTAGTTGACGCCACAGCATCAGCTGTAACTTCGCAGACTTCACTTCGCGCGGTTGCTGTGGCTTCGCTCACTGCAGAAGCAAAGCTTTGCGTTGTAACTGACCAGTGTTCAGCAGGTGTCATTCCTGAAGAACCAACTGTGCAAGCGTGTTCTGGGTCATCTTGAGGAGGACCAAATTCAAGGTCTATGTCATGCGTGAGCGGAACATTTATGATCTCAGGATGACGCTCCATGATGAAGCGAGGTCCAGAACAGTCGTTACGCTCACCGGGTGTCGGACTACCAATTTTAAAATATTGCGGAACGAAACTTCCTGTTTCAGTCGTACATCGATTTAGGCTGAAATCTTCAGCGTCTACTGCTTGAAAATCACGCAAAACATATTCTTTATCAACAAAGCTGGGAATCATTTTTTCTATTATATCGCAACGGGAAGCTGCAGCTCTGCGTGCGTATACCACTATGTCGACAAGTTTGTGACGAAGCGTGTTCATAATAGCTGGCGTAACTGTAAGTGATGGTTGGGTACTTGTTAGTTTTATATCTTTCAACTCTTGCTGCGTGCCTTTTAACAAACAGACTGCGTGAACGTATGCGTTGCCATTTGCCATAAAGCCTGCTAGAGTAGCTATGCCGGATGGCTTGGGAAACTTGCGTCGAAACGTTACCATGTTGCTTGTGACTGTCATGTCTGTGTTTTCAGCTTCTTCTCCACCCAAAACGAAAAGACCATTGGGTTTACTTCTTGAGTTCCACAAATTTGCTACAAGTTCGATTTTTGGCAACTTTTTGACATTAACTGGAAAATGCATGCCAATTAGTTTGTATCCTTGTAGCGACAATGTTCCCATGCTCTGCGTTTGTCCCTTAAATGTTGCGAGCTCAATGAACTCTTTTTTCTCAGGTTTCTGCGGGTCGTCTGCGTTTATTTCATTTATTACAACTTTGTCGCAAACCACAACGCTCGCAAAAATGACAAGAACCGTAGTACTTACAGCAACGATCCAGACAACCGGACTTCCGTTTTCGGAATATCGCCGATGTTGCTGTTGCATTGCCGCTCCTCGTATTATAGTTATTACTATAATTGTTATTATTATAATCAATAAATTAATTAAACTTGTAATTTTTAACTAAAATATATTATAATATATACATATAATTTTGCACCGTTTTGTACGCTTATATTAAACGTTTGTCCTAAGAATCATTGGGTTCTATCGAGAGCCCAAGAATCTCATGGAATGTAGGCATCGTCCTAACCCTGGAATTCCGGAAATTTACCCTTAGTCGATCACTGCTTTTACCGGATGATTAGTCAACAACGTCCGAGACTAAAAATTTTAGACTCTTCATCGAAGCTATGTTTGACGTGTGACATCAATACACATACAAAACATTTAATACATGTACTATGCACAACCTGAGAAAATTCGAAATGAATGTCGCTGACGGCCTTACGGCTCTGACAATAAACAATCTTGGAAATACAGCAGCACTTTTAACTTTAATTGGTAGCGCTTATAGCACAGTTAAACCAATAATCGAATATGCAACATTTATGGGTACGAAATTGGACGCTGTTTTTGGTATATCACGCTAGTTTCCCTTATAGGCCGTAAGTTACCAGGGGCGTTGGCATCATAAGTTGACCTGCACATTATCCAATATATCGCATATGTGTATAATGATTTACCTACTCTTCATATTACCTATATGAATTAGATTAGCTATTCTATATAAAGCATAGCAGTTTTTGGCGCTATAGAAACTTCGTTGTGGAAGCATGCGGTCTTATCAACAATTTCGTTGCTAAAGCTATTATTCATCTCAAGAGATTAATAACGAAAATACAAAAATTTTAACGAAAATAACAAGACGCATTTGCTTCCATTCCGGCAGTCTCTTCTTTTCTCGCTTTTAAAGCTTAAATTTAAAAGATTTAAAATTGCAGCAGAATTAGTATCCACCAAACCCACCAAATCTAAAGTAAAAGTCACAGGGGACGATTTATCAATCTTTTGGCATTCTTTTAGATTGGGTTTGGTCGCTAAAAGTAAAGTAGTTCTGTGGATAAATCGTTTAAGACTAAATATAAACGTGTATATTTAGTCTTTCTTCATCGGTACAAGTGAAAACCACACAAATGCACACGGCTAAATTAAATGGTTTTAAGACGAAGCCGTTTTAACAAACGAAT
Source organism: Trileptium ribeirensis (assembly GCA_030248225.1). Classification (NCBI taxonomy): domain Eukaryota; kingdom Metazoa; phylum Nematoda; class Enoplea; order Enoplida; family Thoracostomopsidae; genus Trileptium; species Trileptium ribeirensis. The sequence continues at coordinate 32,985 of JASANE010023005.1, forward strand.
GAATATGGTCGGTAACAGTTTTGTGAAACGTGGCTGCTGCAATCAAGGAATGTGGAAGGCTGGACAATTTCCTTTTTAGTAAACCACGTAACGATGAAAACAGACTTTTTTATATCCTCCATTTCCATCTCATATAGGGTTAATAATAGTATTAACGGCTGCGAGGACCAAAAAAAAAGGTCCTCACGAGATCGCCCCGCCTATACAAATTTGGCCGGCCCGGGGGGGTTCCCCCCCCCCCGGGATGGCCGCGACCCCCCCCCCGTGGGGGCTCTACCCCCCCCTGGCATGACCGACCGTCGGCATGTATGATTTAGGCACATGAGTATAGCTTATCATCCGCAAGCAAATGGTGAGATTGAAAGGTTCAATAGGACTTTACTGCATCTACTACGAATAAGTGTGCCACAAGACGATCATCACTCATGGGATGTATCATTAACATTTTGTGTAATGACATACCACTCTTTGGTACACACAGCGACCAAATATCCACCATTTTTGCATATGCACGGATTTTATCCTAGGCTACCTGGATAATACGACACATATACTGCAGCTGCTGGATACACTGGGGCTCACTCCTGTTGGAGCGTCCTATAATAGGGCCAACGCGCAGCGCTGAATGGCATCTATTAGGGAGCGTGCACATCAATCAATAAAAGCTGCACAAGAGTTGAACCGGGCAAGGCACGATAGGCGAGCTTGAGAACCGCGCTATCAGACAGGCGAACTAGTTTGGGTTTATAGATACGATACTACTTCAGGAACATCTAGGAAATTAACACCACGTTGATGTGGGCCATACGAAATAATAGGGATCACCCCGCCGCGTATGCGAATAACAATGCATTCTAATCCGGAAGCACTAGCACATGTAATACACATCAATAGAACTAAGCCATGCTTCAGAGCAATAGGCCCAGTACCTAGTGTAGGAAGCTGGCTAAGCCAGGTACACGCTTCGGTATTACAGAGAGGCTTGAACACGCCGGCTCAACGAATCATTGCCGATAGGGATTTTGTGACTGAAATAGAACCCGTAGACGAGGTAGGGGCACGTACGGTAAGAACAGCAATCACTGATAGTTCCGATAATGAAAGTGTAGAGATGGGTGACCCCAATGAACCTAATCAGTACCGCCGAACATATTCTGAGATTAAAGCTGATCAGACCGCATTGGAGCATGTAGAGTACCGGACCGACAAATACGAACCCAAAAACCCACGGACGGTCAGGAATCTGATTCCATTGACTGATACAGACAGAGAGATAGAACCGTCTTGGCCACCGATAACGCAGGAACAAGTCACCAACCAAGAGGCTTTCTCGTATATACCGGAACCTGGCAGTCGTGATACGCAATGTGGACTATGCGCAACATACAGTACCAGTAACTACGATGGAAAGGATAGTAGCCACCAGTGAGGAGGTTCTATTCGGCGTGCCCACTGTAGGCGTTCGGATACTTGAAGGACAACACTTCTATCATGAAGATCTTACGCTATCGACTACACCAGACAGAGTCTCTGGGAAAATCGTTGTGCCTGGACCATATACTTCGTTAGATCTACGTTATGCTATCATGCTTGCCGCTCAGGACCACCCATTGTTCCAGTCGCGACCAGTGGAACATATCACGGTGTCACGGTTATGAGTACTTATACATCACTAGATTATTTAGATCATTTAAAATCAAAAGCTGGTAATTCTTTAAATTTGAACTGTAAAAATTTTAAAAATCTTATTTAAGGTTTAGCTTTTAGAAAACATTGAGCTTGCTCGATACTCTGTTAGTGTACTTTGAATGTCTTTACAACTTTATAGAATGCTCTACATCATAACATCCTTATTGTATAAACATTGAAGAAAACCCCAACGGCCTTGTCGAAGCATGTCAAAGGCACATTGTCCCGCTAATTTCACTAATTTGTTGAACAATATGTATTAATAGTGCACACATACGTTAATGTGTATTTCTGGTAGCGTGAAATATAACCCCCTCGGTGAATTGAATCCGGAACACCCATAAGCATATCATTTTTGTATTAACCGTTTTATGCAAACATACATTAATACATATTTCTGGTAGCATGGAATAAACTCCATCTTCTCTCGGTGAACTGAATCCGGATTAACCGAAAGGGCATCATTTTTGTATTAACAGGTTCATGCAATCATACGTTAATGCGACCATAAACAGAAAAATGTAAAAAACCTGCCAAGATGAGTGATAACTGAAATTATCATGAAGACTCAAATCACTCTAAGTCATGTCGCGAACAAGGTAGAATAATCATGCACGAGAAAGCTATAATTGCAGTCTAATTATTAGTTAACTCTGATCCAGAGATTTAATCGGAGTTGTGGTCTTATATAAGCCTAAAATATCGCAAACCCTATGCCGTGGGCAGCCAATACCGTGGGCGCCAATTTCACCTAAAGCTGTTATTTCTAACCAAACAATGAAATGCTTTTCAAGCTTCTTTGTTGAAGGTTAGCAATATCACAACGCATTGCTATACAGTAACGGCTGCTATCACCTTGGAACATCTCGTATTCATGAACTTTTGCGATATACAATTTATCAAAATTGAAATTATTTCCGCTCTTATGTCCTACGTTTTAATATGCTACTAAAATGACTGTCGACTTGGTTTTAATGCATTGTCGGTTGATTCTTATTGTTATGATGCTTAAAAGAGCCGAATATGGAACCTTGCAATGGTGCTAGGTACAGATTTTTCCTGCCGCACTGGCCTTGTCTTCCCTGCTGCTCGAGTAACCAGATTTATTGCAAGGCTTAGATAACTCCACTGCAACTATGTAGCTCCACAAAAAATGTAACAAAAACCAAATCAATACTGCCAACTGCCAAACAGGTTTTAATGGCTTAAATACTTGCCAATTATTGGGTAGTATTACTTATGTATGTACAGTCATATAATTAAATACTTATCATATCTACCACAAACACCGGCTGATTAGGAAATTTGAGGGGGAAACAGAGGTTTGAGAAATAAATTTGTTTTGAAGGTCAACTATGTAAGTCGTTCCACCAAAAATCTGCTAAATTGCTCAATCATGTATGCTTATATAAAATAGCGTGGTTTGAGGTGCGTTCGTGGTAACTTGCATGAACATACTCGCATAACAAATGATTCGAACGACGTAGCGCGCCCAGTGCCATCAGAGTTTTTCACATTCGCGCCCTTAGACTACGCTATACAATCTTCTTAATATTAAAGCGTTTTGTTGGCGGTATCGGCAGAAAATACATGTTTGACCATAGGCTGGCATCCGTTTTATGCGGTACAGTATTTCTTACTTTTATGTCGTGCATCCAACTAAACTGACTCCGCGGTCCTAACCGTACCAGCAGAGTCACCTCTCCTCGTTGGTTGTCTTCTATTCCACTTATTGCATGCGAATCTGTTTGCAATACCAAAACGGATCTGTTTAGATGTTTCTGCTCTTCGACTGCATAGAATAACTAAACTACTTGCACGACACATTATGAACGCGGTCTATACAAAAACGTAGCCAGGAGGAGCATGGAGCATGGGCATCCGCGTCTGAAATAGCACAGAAAAGTGAAGTTTACAATTATGTATTATATGTAAAAGGTACGTTTAAGTTGTGGCTCCTCTAGAGCATTCAGTGCCCCTCCGCGCAAAAGTGTCTAGCTACGCATGTGGGTATTCAAAACAAGACTGCCTTGTCGTTTAGCTTTTTTCGACACGTAAAATTAAGTCGCCGGCTTAAAAAAAATTACGACACAAATACAATCAATTAAAAGTTTTAAACGTTTGGAGTAAACCCAACCAACTCCGATATTAATTTATCTTTGGAAGGTTTGGTTTGATTAGACAGGAAAAAGTGGAAACTTGTTGTCTTTCCCCAAAAGTGGGTCAAAAGACCCAAATATTAACCGCAAGCTGACATATTTAACAGGTAAAATACTGTGTGATATAATTAAGTGTCACAATCTTGTCATAATTTGATAAAGTGGTCTTGATATTATTCGTTTTAGAATCTAACGCTCGTTAAAATTTCAATTCTTATTAATTTCATAACGACTTGTGCGACTAAATTACTCAGCACCCGGTAATGTGGACGTGGAATACTATAACCAGAAAAGAACGATATGTTTATTTTTATAAATAAAACTAAACCGTTACAATGATACGAAAGGAAATTTTTAATGATTTGCAAAAGGAAAAAATATTTGTAATTTTGCATGTATGTTAAGGCATACATCATTATTTTGTCAATTGCCGATAGATACAGCGTTGATTGTGGTACCGTCGGATTTAACTAATCAAGGCAGTTTTGCGTTATTCATAGAGAAATGTGTGCACTTACTCGACATCGTCAGCATATACACAGGTGTATATGGAAACATTACATTCGATAGTATATACCAATCTTCGTGAGTTGTTACCCCATGCGAGTTCTGCGTTACAACATTGTGCATTGTTACATATCAGCGATTGTAAGTAATAGCATTGCTAATGTTGTTACGTTAGAATGTTGTTACGTGCACTTGCAGCTTTATAACAACATCGAATGTTGTTACAAATAGTCTTACCATACCATACCCACTCAAGGTCTCGGAGGATGTGGGACGGTATCCCTGCCACGTGGGTGCGAAGTCAGTTTTCAGCCTCCACGCGGGTTAGCCGATTGGTGAGGGGCTGCGGAGCTTCAGGCACATCGGGCTGGTCCCCGTAGGGTGGAGGCTATTGGCGTCCTGCTGAGGGGGGTTCGAGCCTCAGAGAATAATCCCGCTCTCCGCCTATTTCGGCTAAGACAGATCGTGTGATCAGCATGCTGTTCCGGTGTTTTGCATCGTTTGCATCCAGATGCATGCATAAACTGCACAGCTTAGGGACTCACGCGCTGTGATGTTACGGAAATCGTGCACGAAGCATTGCCATTGCACTTGATTTGCCAATAACGTACACTCTTTACTACATGTCGCATGAAAAGCGACCACCATTTCTACTGCGCCACGTGCAGCGGTGACGGCCATATCTACAGCCGTAGTGCAATGGTTGCTACTATATCTATCCTTAGCGCGCAATGGCGACGGCCATAACTACAGCGAGCATTCATATCTACTTCAAACGAACACTGGTTGCGAGCATATGTATCTACACCGAGCGCGCTTTAGTAGAGAACACATTTATAGCCTGCGTGCTGTGGTAGCAACTAAGATTCGGCTGGTTCCTACGTTTTCCAAAAATTCGTTCTCGTCCACACTGACAAGTAACATCCGGTGGCTAGGAAAAAACCCAAAAGTGCCCGTAGAAGCTTTATGTATACGAAGATGTTTATAGCGCATCAATGTTCAAGCTAATGTAGAGGCTAATTTATATATATTTTCACACCTGCGTGTACAGAATAACTGCATTTAGCACTGAGGCTTACATACTCCTCACCAGCCTTTCCCGCTCATGGCCCTCACACAAATTTGAGAAAATTCGCAAAAATTGGGTAATTGTAACCAAAATCCGGGGAAAATAGGTGAAAAATGACAAAATTTAGCTAAATTGGGAAAAATGACGTGTATAAAAATTGAAAACATTTACACATCGCAAATTTTAAGTTTTTCTCCCATTAAGGTAAACCAGGGACTATAAATTATCACTAGTGGCGTAGGAGTTTCGAGATCCCCCACCGCACTTAGGGACCCCCAATTAAGTTTTTAATCATCCAAATTTTAAAGCCTCGGATCACAACAAACATAACAACTTCCCCATTTTCTGAACTCCACACCTCCATGGGATCTTACACTAGCCATTGCATCATAACCCGGGTATCGATAACCCTACTAGCTAGCCCTGAATCCCAATAAACCCCGGGGACATCAAAATTCTCTATACCCCGAGCCAATAACGGCCTCTAGCGGGCCACCTATGAAAGATTTATCAAATTTATTATTTTCATCAGTAGACAACCAGCCATCGCATGGACCTGATCTCTCCCCCTGCCGCCTACATTGCTCTGCTATTTAAATGTACTAGATAATCTAATAAAATTTTATATACCAGTAGGGCATAAGACGCCAATATATTTTTACATTTTGGAAACCTCGCGCCGACCAGCGCGAGGTTTAGTTTGTTTAAGAGGCTTATTCGCATTTTCGGCTAGTTATGTGCTGCGCTGGCTTTCTCTTCGCTTTACGACGGCCGCTGGGTTGTTTTGCGTGTCTGGACGATGACCGCTCGTACAGTGTTCTTGGCTATTATGCGCAAAAAACCGGCCAAGGGCGAATCTTTGCTGTTCTACATACATTTACGTTGCTGCTTTGTCTAAGCGATTTGTTTCAATATTGTAATTTTAAAATTTGCGATTTTAAGTGTATACTTGCAGTTAATATATATAAAGCCTCAGGGGCACCTTAGAGAAAAAGGTAAGGGGATTAGATTGGGGAATAAAAGAACTGAGCCCGATACAGCATCGGAGGCATTCGAGTTTCAAGCCCATAGACATTGGGTTTCGTCGTTTTTAGCGGTTTTTTTGCTGTTTCCTGCTTACCCGCTTTGCGTTTTCTTTTCCTTCTTTTCTTTGTGGATATACTGGGTGTGTCTCATCCTGTGCAACAACGGTGTAAGACCTCGCCTGGTCCTTCTGATCTCTTGTTTTTTCGACTCGCTAAGGTCCACCTTTGCGGGCTTTAGAGCGTCCAGCAGATGCTCCGCGCGCCCGTAAATGCCGTGTGCCGACAAAATTGCAAAATTGACAAATTATTTGCAAACAGTGACCCGCCTGTGTTCTCGACTGGTCTCCCGCTCATCGGACCACTTACTTGTGAACTGTTTCTTTGGTTCGACGGGTGCTTGTTTTAAAATTTGGATGTAGAATGCTTAGCGAGTAACTCGAAACAAGGGAGAAGAATTTGCTCAAGCGTCAGAGAGAGAGAGAAAGAGTATTTCAAGCCTGGACGCAGTCGCGATTACCGTCGCGGTTTTACTGCACCAAAAGTCTCCCAATAAATTAATCTGGCTAGTGTATAAATTTTCATTCAAAATAGTTTTAGCCGATGGGAGTTTATGGTTTTCACCAAGCGACGGTGATGCGCGGGTGGCTCCAGGAGTAACAGGCTAATCGGAACCCAATCAGGCTATACAGGAATGACAGAAGGACGGAGTCACTTGCACACGGAGCAGAAGTTTAAGAACCACTGTTTCCAACCTTAGTAAACGCTTGACACCCCACAGTACCAGGTTACTTTTCCATGCGAAAATCATTAGCTAAAATACGCAGTGACCCTATGAGGAGATTCGAGTGATGCAAATGACTTCGGACTTGGAAAGCGAATAGTGCCATGGAGTGCTAGTAAAAGGTGCGAAACTAGAAAGAGGTGGAGCCGGCCGTGAACACTGAGGAATATAGCTGTTTAAAAGTTAGCTTAGATCGCTTCCTTGTAACTGGGCCATCGCTCACGTATCTATCCTTTGTAACTGACCCACTGCTCGCGTGCGATTTTAGAAGGAGCATATACTGCTACCGTATACACGCGAAGGTCCGAAATAGATTCATGAACGAAAACCTTAGTTAGGGATTCGTATACGCAATACTAGGACCAGGGAAATTAAGTTTAGGGGAATTTAGGTCAACGAGCGAAGGCTAGTCATCCTTCTTACCTGTGAGTAGGCCTAAGGGTTGCCGCTACCTCTGGGGACCTCCATAGTACTAGACACGTGGGCCGGTATAGGGGTCAGGCCGAACAGCCTAGTAAACCCGCCGCGAGCCTGCTAAGCTGAGCGGTTCCCTAGGTCAACTAGCAGTTCACCGGGATGTCTTGGAAACCGGGGTTGTCCGGGCACCACACCGGGAAAAAGGTGGTGCAGCTGGGATCCCTTAGGGCCAGAACTGATCCTAGTCCAAACTTCATGTAGAAATATTTACATAAAACTTAACACTTTCGCACTATCTTACGAAGCCGGCAGCCGGAGTACTACATGAGAACGGCTGATGTGTAATAAGCTACTCTAAATTATTAGAAAATCATTAGGCAAATAACCCAAACCGTAATTAATGTAACTAAGGCATTGAATAAATATTAAAATTGAGGTTCGAAATCCTGCGAGATAAGTTTTCGACTATTTAATATTGGAAATCGACTAGACGGTAAATTGTCAGCCAATAGCTTATTTGTTCTCTAACTATGGTATTTTCTGTAAATCAGAGCAACAGCAGCTCAATATATATTAATAACCATAAAAGTTGTCCATAGAAGTTAGGGAGACAATCTCCACAAGGTCGTATCCCACTGAAATCCATATTTAACCCTCTCCCTAAGATCCTGAATCTCCTTCTCGCGCGCCGACGGCCCGCTTCGAAAGTTTAGCTATTTTAGGAAAATTACAAAATATGGAAAAACTGAAACAATAGTGGAACAAATTATGAGGAAAACATGGAGAGCATGGTGAAAAATTTTGGTTGCTGTTAACTGCACCATCCTTCAAAAGCATCGGCTGCGTTATTATATCGGCTATATTGCATTGTTACACCTCCCATACGGTAGCACAAAGGTCAGCGGAATTCTGGACACACATTGGCATACGCGATTGAGAGAAAATATCTGGCTTTGTTCACTGAATTGAAAACCATACAGAAGCAGACGAAGTCAGCGTTTTATGTTCGCAAAAATTTCTCTGTATATTCACATAAGCATAGGTATATATATAGGATAAATGTCCAAGAACAGTCCGCTTAGTGGGTAGATGGTTCCGACGTAGAGTAACCAATAATAAATGTTTTTTTTTAATTTTGATTTTTCACAAACAATTTTCCACATTTTGATTAATTTTTCCAGAGTATATATATATCGGTAATTTTGCTTTTTTCACGCGCCTTTGGCGTGGGACGAGAGAGATAAGAATGATGGGGGAGCGAGGCCGTAATGTTCCAAAACATTACAGAATAATGTATGTTTAAAATATGAGTAGCATCACAAGAATAAGTCAATCGGAATTTCGGCTTTTACAAATTTAAATGTTGGAATATTGAAATATGAACTAATTCTAATCGCTAGTATACTTAACATTGTGGAGGACGCTCTATGATCGCCTAGTTAATATACGGTACTTTTATTCGTGCGATGGTAGTTGGAATTTCGTCACTTATTGCTGATTTGCATATAGTTGTTTGTAAACTATATTTTTTTCTGGTATTTGAAACGTTTAGCGGTATCCATAATCCTAAATATCCAAAAAAAATTATTTTTTATCGCTTTGCAAAGTAGTTATTCTTTGTGTTTCTACAGCTTTTGCACTTGTACGCAGATATGGTACAGTTTAACATATATGTATCATAGTACGCCATTAAAAGCAAGTGATTTGCCACTCGCCTATGGCATAGCTACTGTATTTTACCAAACCAGTGGATTGTTACCTTCAGTCGCCGTTATTAAAGCACATAATTTTAATAATATGCTGGACAGATGCCGTTCCAAGCTCATTATAGAAACATTTTGTTACATGATGCGGTAGCATTTTGTAATCCTTTTCCTTCGTGCATCAGGATTCAGTGAATTTGAATTTTCAAACGAACTCGTACTTCAGGCGGAAAGATAGCTCGAAATTTTGGTTTGCCCTCAAGACATCTTCCTATTTTCATTAATGGCTAACCCGTATTTGTTGCCAATAAAATGATATAAGAAATTATGTATAGTCATACAGCGTTCTGAGCAAGCGAATGCTTGTTTAAATCATCAGTTTATGATCCATGACTAGGCTCCAAAGACACCTTTGAAGAAAGCGATCTATTCAAATTTATTACACTGCAATCGGGCAACGCAGGGTTATTTAGCAGATTTAACCTGACACAGGGTAAACTTGTTTTGTTGGTGCAAAACGCAACCTGAAAGGTTTATCGAACTTTCCCAGACCTTTTAACGTTCTTGAACTAAAGTGTCACATCAAGGTAGCCGACATTTAATATAACGTTCATAAATATTATGGTGCGTTCACACATTCAAATTTTGTGCTCAATATTTGAAGCTCAAAATCTGAACAAATGTGGTTAATTTTCTTACTATTTTGATGAATTTGGATGTGTGAACGTATTTATACTGTTGAAAAATAAAAATATCATCAGAGCAACAACAAAATTCAACAAAATACCACAGCAATGTGCATTCTGATTTTGAAGCATAAAATTTTGTAAATTTTTGAATTATAAATTACAGCAAGCTTTTTATCATATTTAATGAAATTTTGAGCGCTTGAACACATCTTTAAAAGCTGACACCATTTATTCAAAGGCCATTCAACCAGAAGCATTTACCTAGATGTTAGTAAGATCCACTGGAATATTTTCCACAATCTTCAAGCCAAATGCTTTATTTTTATTATTTTCGGATGTCATCGACACAACAACGTGATTGTTACAGTCCTCCAGTGCCAAGCAACAATTTAATTTCGCACTAAAAAACTTTGTTGAAAAGTTTGCAAACTCAATTCGATACTTGGCACATCCTTTGTCGTCACTCTGGTGAGAGTTATCCAAATTTAGACTGCCCCATTCGGGCATAATTGAGGTGCTAAGATTAAGTGTTGGTATAACTGGATGGCATCGCAAAAGCGGTTGTACGGTATCGTCGTTTAAAGAATCTGAATTAGAACTGGAATCCGACTGAAGTTGATATGAGATGGAAAAGCGAATTTCACTGTCGGTTGTAAAGTACCATGTTAGCTGTTTTGCACTACCATAGTCGCTATTCAGGAAAAACTCAAACACCGTTCTATGCTTAGGTCTCATCGACAGCACACGAAGACTCCCGTCGTCGACAGTGGGACATCTTTTAGCAATATCAAGCTCAGATGGCCATTTGAATGGTGTTGATGTGGTTGTACTTGTTCTGCGACGAGCTCCTTCTGGAACTTGACCAAAATCTGGTGGAATAAGCTCCGGCTTTATCTGAGCCTGGATTTCGGATTTCCAACTGTCATCGCCGGACAGCAAAATTGTAAACTTTTTTCGAGTTTCTTCGTTTAGGCAAACAGCAAAAAGTCCCCACATTTTCCGGAGGATTACTGGTGCATTAACAATTACGACCTTTGACGTTTGCTCAGGATAGTGGTCTTGAATCTGTTTCATCGCTGCTGTTCCTCCCATTCGATAAAAATCGCGAAATAGTTTAATAAAATCAACACCTGCCACATTTTCGAATATGGTTATTCCAGTCGCGCAACCAGTCTCTGCTTCTACGACGCGAATCGCTGCCTGATTTCGTTCACCAAAAGCCAAATTTGCCCAAAGGTAGTCACTACAACGGTAATGTGAAGCGATTTCCATGAAATCTATGCTAGAATCCAGCGTGTAGAACATGGCAATATTACCAAACCGGTCTCGAATAGCTGAATCAACTGGCGGAAATCGAACCGCTTGCTGCATTACATCCATAAAAGGACCAACATCGTTAGGTTCCATGTAACCTGGTACCAACGGCCCGTCGTCAGTGTCAAAATGCATTACTTTTCTTAATTCGATATGTCTTCGAAGACGTGGTAAAATTTCGTCCATATTTCCGTTCCATCCTTTTACCCAACGCAATAGATTGAAATCTGTATTGTAAGGATCAGATTGGGGTAGGAAGTCTTTAGCACTTTGGCGAAGCTCGTCTATTTTGGTCATCCACTTCGATAATAGATCTGAATTGTTTGCATTTGTTGTTGTAGTCATTATAAGTTAGTTTAGTACCTAGAGATAATACGGCATTTATTACTCATGGATCTTCAGAGCAGTAAACTATTATTAACATAACAACTTACAAAACGAAAGTCTAGAATAGCTCAACAACCATTCCGAAGACCATACCAATGACCTGATAAAGTTCTATCTTACGACACATGTGATTTTTGCAAGAAGGGTGTAAAATGTGACGAGCCATAAATGTCCTAACAAATTTCTCGCCAATGATAATAGTCGAAGCGCATGTACAGGATTGCAAAATAAAGCGGACAAGTTTTTTTGTATATTTCATCTATAAGCGTTATGCTAAAATCAAGCACCCCACCAGCCATTAATTCATCTGCTGGCTGCTGCATTTAGTTTGAAGTGTTTGACAGAAATATGATAGTCATATATACTAAATGGCTCAAGGTGAAGTATCCCTGACTGTGGGTACAAGCCCGTGATCATCTCTTCATTATAAATTTATTTGATTACAAACGCACCTTCAAAATGAGCCTTTTGCAACAACTATTTTAAACATCAGAAATCGAATATTTTCTATTGGAATTACTTAGCTATCCGAATTATATATTTTATGTTTCAACTGCTTAATTTTTCTCAATGATAGTCACCCTTTCAACCTAACTGTCGCAATGTACCATCTAGTCTTTGGAAACAATACCAACCAATATTTTTTAAACTAATGCCCCATATCTCGAAAGTTATGGGACATGCGAATAGTGAAAATGGGACAATGCATAGTAGGTTCTAAGCTTTCGTTTGTGTCGCGCATAACAATGTCTTTTGCTTAAAGGGCTGTATTCTGTAAAGCATCACGATACAAATATATAAGAAAAATAAAACGGCAAATAACTATTACAAATGTGGTCGGATGAACAAGAATCTACAATGCCTCGAATGGCAAAAATGCTTATAGAAAAATTTGCTTCGTCTCAAAAATTTATTTTCATAAACATTAAAAATTAAGTGCAAATCGTTGTCCAACGCAACAGCACGTCGCGATACGTTGTGATAACTAAGTTATGGAGTGGTGTATGTTCGTGCGTGTATTGTTATTGATGGGCTGTTTGAAGTTGCTCAAAAAACCGAGCAACGGTTCCGAAATAGCTCAGTGGTCTGTGGGCACCAGTCATAAGAGTTCAAAAATTAGCTAAGAAATTAAATGGAAAGATTGGGAAGTATGTTTCAGCAATACCAAATCTAGAAGTAACCAGGTGTAACAGAATTATTTATTGTTGACATAGCTTATACTAACTCCGATCAAAGGTGCTTTACTGCAAGGACTCAGGGAATGCTTCAACATCAAAAAATTTCTTCATGCAAAACACGTCACACCAACCAGCAGAACGAGGTTACAAACAGTTACGGTAATTCACAAACATGTCACGGGTCTTGCGTGAGATGTGATTAAATCAATAAATCAACTTTATTTCAGTGTTTGCAGTGTTTAACATAACGTTTAAAGTTAGATAGTTTTAGGTTTAGCAGAATATATTTACGACAACAATAATTTGTTTTGCCATGAATGCAGCCAGATAACTCAGAAACATATCGTCAAAAATTAGTGTGATTTGTTTATTAGACCCTTGTGGTTGGAATTCTATTGCACTCCGGTGTAAACCGTAACTGATCTGTACTTATAATAACAAAGCCTAACAAGTAACATTGTCAGGCTTGGTAGGCTATATCAAAAAGAACGCGTACAATGCGCTTTATTAGAGTAATAAAACACAACTTGCAATGGATATGTTATATATTAGGAAAAAAGCGATCACCTATGGTCTGCCACGTTTAGCTGCTTCGCAAAGCTAAAGCTTATTTTACAGGTAGAAAATTAGCAGTAAAGTTTTACTATAGCATCATTGCATTAAAACTTCATTCACTGTACAGTTACAACAGCCCTAAACGTTACATCTCTATAAGCCACTTTTATAATTGCTTGGACCCTACATTAATTGCTAGAAATTTTGGAATATGTTGTAGCAATATGATGAGTTGAAGAGGTTAGACATATTGCTTGTATATTTATTTTAGGGCGTCAATATATGTTGAGGGGTACTCTTTTGGTACAGAAACGCCTAGAGTTTTTAGTTATATAATAAGTAATGTACACATTTATGTAAATCTCAACTTACGGCTCTTATGTTTCGAAGGATTATAATCTGCGGATGCGGTAAAAAAGCATTTGTTCTTTGATATTCCGAGAAGAGGTTATGCCCAAATCGAGAATGGTTTATTTAACTATTATTTGAGTATATTTAATTAAAAAAAATTAACCATATTGTACGATGTGTGACGATTAATTGATTGGTGAACTTTGATATATGGGAACACTGAAAGCCAACGCTACAACAGCAGCAACAACTGTATCAAGCTCGTTCAGTAATAATAATAATGTTGAAAGAAGGATTTGTACCGCGTCACCAGCGCAGCAAGACTGTTACGGCAAGTGCCGCAGCTGTTTCGGGACGATGTGCTTTCAAGGCCTCGTGGAACGAAACAACTATGATAGTCACAGTTATCATCATGGAGGACGACTTGGTCAGGGTAGACTTGGGGCGGCCCTATTCAGTGGATCCGATCCGGCCATACTTGGCATCGGCAGTCACTCGAGCGATTATACATGGACAAAAGGACGCAGAACCAAAAGCACCAGTTGTGCCGCCGATGTCAAGACTGCGTCCTGCTGTTGCAGTGGGTGCTCGGTTGACGGCAATCGTGCCGATACTGAACTCGGTGTGGAAATGCCCGAAAATATTCCGGATTGCTCTTGTAATACTTGCGTGCATCAATTATGCGACGGTAGCGCGAGGACAAGTGGCAACAGATGTAAAAATTTTCACTCGCCGCAATTACCAGCAGTGCAGCGCTCATCATCATCGATTCTATTTCAGAGCGGTGAAACGGGTACTGCCCGGCAATCCCGCTGTGGTATCGTTGTTCCTATTCCTAGTAGTACAGTGTCCGCTCAGCCGCTGTTGCATCAGGCGAGCAGCATACCACCAACGTGTACCAACAACGTTTGTACGTTTGTGACGGCGCCGACAACTGCCAGTTCTACCTTAGAATGGTGCCCGATTGATAACAAAAGCTGTAGTGACTTCGTCCGGTACGATGGAAATCCCTATGGGCATCCTGGTATGACAAGCGTCTCCACGCTTCGGACTAATTCTGTGGAGCTGGATAACGGCTGCTATTCTACATCGCTGGACTCAGCAGCTGAATCGGCTAAGACAAAACCATCGAATCGAGGAGCATTTACTACTGCCACAAATCCGCTGCCAGTACAGTGCCAGAAGACAAATCTTGTTTCGGGTATGTCCACCACCGGATTTATCATGGCTCCTCAGTCGTCAGTGGTCCGTAGCACCGCGGCTATCCCTGTAACCGTCGGAACGTTTGAACAGAACGTTCGAAAAACACGATTCGAAACAAGTGGACCGCTGCAAACGCCGCCGGTAGCGACACATGTGGAAACCCGGTGCAAAAACAGCATTCTCGCGCCACCAAAGCTATTTGAAGTTTGTTTATTTAAATTTTGGCTTATAAGAAGTACATAAGAAACACGAAGTGGAAAATTTTAGCGAAATTGAAAAAATTTTGGCAACTTCAGATAAGTTTTAGCAATTTTACCAAATTTTTTTCATGGAAAGTTATGAGTTTCTAAAAATTTGGATTCTACTGTCTCCGGCGTACACCCCGCCGTCTACCGAGCTCCCGACACCAACGGTCCTTTGATATCTATGAAATATTATTGTAGTGTAAAATATGTGTTTGTAGTATACGCATAGAACTGCATATCTAATACATGTATCTTTTCTTAAAATATTAAAATTGGCAGAATCTTTATTACCTGCACTGGTAATCTCATTAGCCGGACTGGCAATCTCATTAGTCCATGAAAGCCAGTTGGAGTCTGTCTTGTAGTTACACTAGTAATGTCGTAATTACTGCGTGGCGGTGCTGTTGGTAAGAAAGGATTGTGGTCAAGCTCCGCTTTCTGGGGTGATTGTAGAACATTTTATCTCTCCAAGTCTAAACTTGGCCTGGGCTCACAGCTCAATATCAAGATTTTGTCTCTATGGTGCTCATATCAAGTTCATCCGCTGCAGTAATGGGCAAATTTGACGATGTCCGCTGAAAAGGCTAATAGATTTTAGCAAAAATAACCACAGTTTGACATTTCATTTTAATTGTACGAAGAGTCTGTATCGTTTTGGAGCAAAGCAATGGTATTTGACCGGTGTATACCAATCTCTGGTAACCACAAGATTCATGTAACCTGTCAAAAATGGCCTATCAGCCGTCTAGCTCTTAACAGGTCGTGATTTAGAATTGTATGTAGATATTTCCGTCAGTCAAATTTGATCATTAGAGGAAAATATATATAGTTCTCTGGTTTTTGAGATGTATTGAAATCAACGCTCTCACGTTACTCTTCATATCGTCTTTGTGGGAATTTGAATAGGCTCTGAAAATTCAATTATTCTCTTAAAATTTGTTTAATGATAATTTGATACAATTATTGTAAGACATTAGAGTTTACTCACAGTTTGTGTAGAAATTTACACAAGCACAGGCATTTGTATGGCGAACAAATATACATAAATTGTGTACCAAGTTGTAAATTTGTATGACTATGTCAGTATAAGTTATAACTAGTCGGTAGTGGAACTACATTTGTGAGCGGAGCTTGGGCTGTGGCATTACGAATACGAATGTACTCAATTTTATGTTCTTCAAATAACTACATTGCATAGGGCTTTATCATTGGTAAAAATATTATATTTGAATTCTTCGACCCAAAAAAACCCTATAATGGTTTGATCGAAACGATTCTATTCAATAAATAACACAAATATTGCAAAATTAGCTATTTTAGCTGCATAAAATTAACTAATTAGCTAATTCCTAATTAACCACTCAAATTTTTAATCCCAAATATCAGGTGCACACTCTGACATGATAGGCTTTCATACAAAAAAAGTTTTTTAAAATCCGTTCAGTGGTTCTTGAGATCCGTCGGACCGAACGAGCGAACGAACGAACTGACGGACATCGACCTTTTTCCTCCCAGACAGAAAATAAAAACGCTTCGCCGAGGTCCGCTCAACAAATTGAGCAAATGCATTACTTATTGCACATAGTTTATTTGAATTGTAACACAGAACTGTATGATTATTTACATATCTTTGTGTGATTTCTTACACATAACTGTATTGAATTATATACAGCATATGTATGACTAGTGAAGCTCGCTTTCGAGCCAGAATTCGAGTGGTGAGAACAATCCCCCGAAGTCTGTTGTAGAAAGCACACACAAACAAAGCCTACACACAGTACGCAGGTGCAGCATTATATAAACCGTGAGTGATGTGTCATAGTTACGCCCGCCTCTTTTGATAGCCAACGTATGCAGTAGACGAAACATCATACAACGAGTACAAAAACAATGAACTAACAATTTAATAATTCAATAAAACCCTAAATTGACCGTGAAAAGAACGTTAAAGAATTCAAACCGACACTTGAGAAAAATCTCATTTTTCATACCATGTATGAAGCAGAAGTGTGAAAAATATTTGCCACACAATATTTATGACACTCGCAATCAGCTTGTTGGCCCAGAAAACCCCATATCCGACACTAAAACCAACAATAAGCACACATTTAGGTGCATTTTCTACGAGTTTTCACCAAATATGAAATTTGGCGCCAACTATAAGCTTATAAACTCCAGATTGGGAAGTAGTTGAAAAACTTGTTATATATCATTGGAAAGCCCTGGTAAAGCTACATGGAATAAGCCTATTAGTTTGCGGATATTTACTTATTGAGAAAAGTCGCAAAAAACTGGAGGGGTGTCCGAAAAATGGGCCAAAATGACGTCATTTTGCCCCATAACTTTTCCCACGGGAAAAAATTCAAAAATCGGGCTCCGTCACTACACCTAAATCGACCATTGCGGTTCGAGTGGACTATCTTGCGTCAAAATCCGCCCAACCGTTATCGAGATCCAGGTGCGACAGACACACAGACAGGACCTCCTCAACCCCCTCCAGAGCCAAAATTGAAAATTCTCGTTCCACTCGCTCGCGAGTAGAATGAGCTCGCTTCGCTCTCTCATTCCACTCGAATTCAATAAGTTACACATAATTGCATGAAATTGCGTGCAAAAAGTATGATTATTTGCACCTAATCTGTATGAAATTTCATATAATAAATGTATATATGTTTTGTAGCCCATAACTGTTTGAAGCTGTATTAAACTGTGTTTATGAACTAACAAGACATATTTATTGTCCAAAAGCTTTTAATCAGTCGTACTTTTTAGGGATGGGTAGCTTGGGTCAAAAATTTCTGATCCTTGGATGGATTTGGGTTGTCTTTTTTATTCAGTATATATATCTGACAACCTGGGTATGCTGTTTTGGTTAGGCACTAAAATTTGTCCCAAAAACGACGAACCTATGTCCGTAAACAGCATACCTGACCAGCGCGTTTTTGTATATTTTGATGCATGTCAATATAACTTTAGCTGCGGCTCAGCACGAGGAGTGAAGACTCGCGCTAGACTTTGCTGGCTGTAGCCGCGAAATTCGAGTAGCTAACTGTCTGCGTTTATTATTACCATGATATTGGTCCTGTTTATTGCTGTTAATTACTTTCTCCCGCTCCAAATCATTAAGACTAGAATATCTGCAGTGTCTCAAACCTCTTTTGAAAACACGAATCAGACCCGCAATTTAAGGCAGCACGCGTTCATTACAATATGGCCAAGTGATTTAGCACAGAGCCATGCTACCAATCCAAAATTGAACACGTGATCTCAAAATTGCAGATACCCAACGGTCCCTGCGAAGCCTCTATTGTGCATAATGCGGTAGATTCAAAAACGAAAACTGAACGCAAAATGATAACATCAAATAGTTACAGCTGCGTATCTTGGTATAGTAGACTTGATAACTCGATATAAATGTATAAAATTTTCATTTTATTTGTTTGTGTTTTAGTCATCTCATGCATTGCCATGCCGATGTTCCAATTCTACCAGCGGCGGATGTCGATCTTCGGGTCAGCAACAACAACAAGACCAACAGTCGGGCGCTACAATGGCATCGTCAGATTTTCCGTCAACGAACTATCGATATGGCGACACTATAGCTCAAACGCCAGATCCATTCCCAACAACAACATATCAGGATAACGAAACCCAAACTCTGTTATCGATGTCAACAACAGAATTTTACGCTCACAATACTACGCTCAATAGCAGCATCAGCAGCAACAACAACAACAACAACAACAACGATAACAAGAACAGTGACAACAAAAACAGCAACAAGCATTTTCCGACTTCGAAATTATATCATCGATGGCAGCGACCTAGCGCTGGTACGTCCCAATCTGTGATGTGGCTACCGGATGGCGAAGAAATGTATTTTAAAACTCAATACTCATCTTCGAAGCCTCGAATTTGGGGATCACCACCGGCTCCGCCAGATCAAAACGAACGTCGTCATCTCAGGAGCAGCGTAGTCGCAACAATCGATATGTGCAAGCCAAGCAGTAGCTTTCCGAACACGGCTACACTGGAGATGGAGTATGCGTTTGACGA
This sequence comes from Trileptium ribeirensis, assembly GCA_030248225.1. NCBI lineage: Eukaryota > Metazoa > Nematoda > Enoplea > Enoplida > Thoracostomopsidae > Trileptium > Trileptium ribeirensis. The sequence goes on from JASANE010023005.1 coordinate 52,313, forward strand.
AGACGACGAACGAAGCCGATCGGACAGCGGTGGTCATGGTAGAAATAGTAATAGCCAGGCGAAGTACCACCGTGGTGAGTTCTACTGGCCACCGAATGTAGTGGGGAATTATTTTGTGCCACCGCCAAATAAAACTATAAACGAGGTCTCAGGCCAAGAACGGTGTCGATTGGGTAACCCCGAGGGCGCTAAATTACAGCATGAAAGGCAAACGGGTTCTAATACGGCGATCAGTCTGGCTCGAAGCGGCGGTCCACAGAGGAAACCTGGCAACAACTACAAATGCCAATCGGCGTCGTCGTTCTCGCTCGAGTCAAATTGTAGGTGCGGTTGTAACGTTTGTGCCACCGTCGTCCCATCTGCCGCTACAACAAGTAGTCATGATCAAAATCAGGATCACTACCAATCGAACAGTAGTTGTACAACAACGACAGCGGCTACAACAACTGCGAGTACCACGATCATTAGAGCTTTGCTCAGTCCATTGCTCAAATTGGGGCGAAGAAAATAATAGTTATAGCTACATAGCTAGTTTCTCCTGCTACTCTGCATAATACATAGCCTTTCGTGTTTGATGTCTGTCTTGTTCGGCCCGTTCGGAGGTCGTCTGATTGATCGTTGAAGATCGCGTCTTGCGCAATTACAGCGATGCCGATAGCGATTCCTTGTGATGATGATCATAACCCAAAATTACCTCTGTTATACTGCTGCGGCAGCTATTGTTTCATATATACCTGTTATATATTAAAATAGATCTTAGTTTTTCAACAAATTTTTTCGATACTAATAAGCAAATAATTTATATATAGGTAAATTTGGAAATAATAGAATGTATGGAAGGCAGGAAAACCCGTATGGAAAGTGTGAGTTCCATGCTTTGCAATTCTAAATCTGGTTATATATACGATATATAAATTTTAATTTTGGGGCATTTTGTAGAATAATCCTTCCTGCAAGTCTAGCAGTTTATCATGAGCCTTTTACAAAACCAACGTCTTATCATTGAATGCTATTCTGAGATTGCTAACGCGGCAAATGTTTACCAACGCGCTAGTAGTTGCTTGCTTTGTTAACAACCCAAGCAACAACTTATATATTGCTCAATGATTAGCTTACACGGCTGTCAGTCGAGCAATCCGTGTTGGATTCGTGGTGCGAATTGAGGTTGTTGTCACGATACGTAACTGAACGAGTATAGGC